>JAXCGZ010022676.1:112500-117500 GCA_037179515.1 Halocaridina rubra | reverse complement strand
TAATTTCAAGACTTAGTCAATCACTGTTTCATTTACATTCCTTACTACTTCATCTATAAACATATTAAGCAACCACACTAACATCACAAAACCTTGACATAACCCCACATTCACCTCAAACCAAGTACTCATACCATTCCCTATTCTAACACATGCTCTACTATTCATAAAATGTCTATATTGCATTCAACATCCTTCCACTTAACCCATAAAATCGCAATACGCTTCACAAAACCTCTTTCTCAACTGTTTCATTCGCTTTTTCCAAGTCCATAAAAGCCCAAAATGTGTCCTTACCTTTCCCTAAGAACTTCTCAAACACCTGTCTTACTACAAACCATTGATCATCACGCCCTCATCCTCTCCTGAACCCACACTGTTCTTCCCAAATCAATCTTTCAGAACCTTTTCTAAGTCCCGTTATCAACACTTCCATATACCTTACCAACTACACCCACCAAACTAATTACTTTAAAGCAACTACACTTATACTTATCACCCTTCCCTTTATATAATAGAACTTCACATAAACTCTTTCAATCAACTGGGACCCTCTCTCTCCTGAAACATTCATTCCATAACCTCACCATCCATTTAACTTATTTCTCTCCACAGTTTGACAAGAATTCTACATGATACTCATCTATTCCTGGTGCTATATCTACTATCGTTACTCTCAATCCCATTTGTACCTCTCCTTTTGTTACTTCCCTATCGTTCTACTTACCTAACATTGCGATTCTCCATATATCTCCCATAACTACAATCTCTGCCTCTCTATTACCTTCCTCATTTAGCAGTTCCTTAAATTACTCACCCTATATCACTCTCCTCTTCATTTCGTCTACTAGCAAATTTTCCATCTACTCCTTTCACCTTCTCCTCTCTACCAGTCACCTTTATGCAAATTTTCAACTTCCTTTCAAGGTTTCTTCATATTTTCAAAAGTTTCAGAAAAGTATCTACCCCACCGGATATTTGCTTTTCTCTTTGTCTCCCTCACCATATGCTACGCTGACCTCCTCTCCGCACTCTCCCATTCACATGCCTCTCCATGACCTCTGCTTCTTTTCAGCCATTACTGAACTCACCTCTTCATTTCACTATTTACTACTCTCTCTCCTACCTCCATCCATTCGTCTCATCCCACACACTACATCTGTGCATTGCAGAACTTTCTTCTTAAAACGCTAACATTCTTCTTCACTTCCTTCTCCATATTCTCTTCCAGTGCATTTCAAATATTTTCACACTAGCCTTATATTCATGGTGTTCTCTCTCTTATTCAATTCGCACACTTTCAGCACCTCTTTCACTCTCCCTTATTCTCTTTTTCCACTTTCTTGCACTCTCACGGTGCCTTTCACTGAATAATAATTTGATATTCACATCCAATTCACTTCCACTTACCCTTCTATCCATCACGACATAATCCATTAATACTCTGTCAACTATGATACCATTAACTGCTCTAACTCGAGCATACTTTTTATTGTGACACGAGGACGGAAAAAAAAATGTGCCCTCATCGGTCCTGAGCACGAAGAAAACAAAAAGTAAAGAAAAATAGAGATGGCAAGTGTTGAGACTTGTCAGATGTGAAGGGATAATAAGAGATGTTTAACGAATATCCAAGAATATTCGGTGATGATGTAGGCATAGAAAAAGAGCCGCAACTGAAGGAAGACTTAACATCGAACTGTCCTGGGAATCCAATTGTGTCGATCCCTCTTTTTAAATAGAGTATTAGCAGTTAACATCTCTCTTTAATTTTCTCTCCACTTTTGTCTCTACCATGCACTCAGTACTTTCCCCATGACATTATCCACTGAATTATTCCATAATCTAACATGCTAATCCCTTATCAACACTGCATTCACGATCGTTTCTAGCTCCTCTACACACTTGTTCAATTTATTCCCAAACTCTCCCCCTTTCTCCTCAGTTCTCTCAAGCAGGACCATAGGCACTCACTAACACCCAAACCTCGCATTCTAGTCGCATTTTAGCTCATATCATCCCTGACAATATTTCCTTCCTCTCATCCACAGAATTACTTGCTTCCTCATTAATCAACAAGGCCACTCCTTCTCTTCCTCGCACTCTCTCAACTCCAGATATTCTACCTACCATGGTCCCAAATTTCACCTCACCATTATCTTTCAATTTTGTTTCACTCATTGCAAGTACATTCATCTTTCTCTTCACGTGCATACTACTTACCTCCCCCCCTTTACTTTCACTCACGCCACAACCACGCATGTTCAGAGACCAAATTATTAGGGTTCTGGTAAGAGCTCTCCTGCCAGATTACCCCTTTTCTATTGCTTCTAACAGGAAGACAGTACAGAGGGGAACTCCAGTTTCCCCGCTCCTCCCTATTCTTTCGACTCTCAAAACACTCAGAGGGAACACAAAGGTGGTGTTATTATTCCATCACCCCAGAGGAGAAAGTTTTCCAAATAAAAGGTTGTGCCACGCCACAAGCCAGCATCCAAAATAACTGGTTATACGGTCAACCAAAATACTACTACTACTACTACTACTACTACTACTACTACTACTACTACTACTACTACTACTACTACTACTACTACTACTAATAATAATAATAATAATAATAATAATAAACAATAATAATAATAATAATAATCTTAGATAAGCAGTGATAAAGTCTGCAGCTTGCGGTTCACATACTTATCAAACCAATTATATAATGAGATAAGAATTTAAAAATATCTATTTACCTTTTATTTCTTACATCATTGAGATTACAAATATATGTTATCTATAGCTAATGAACACACACACACACACACACACACACACACACACACACACACACACGGTGGCTGGAGTACAACTTCAAGAGACAGAAAATGAGAGAGATCTAGGAGTAAACATACTGGCAGATTTGTCTCCAGAAATACATATAAATGGCATAGTAAGGGCAGCATATGCATTCTTATCAAATGTAAGGGTAGCCTTCAGGCACATGGACAAGGAAATGTTCAGAAATATTTATGTAACCTATGTGAGGCCAAAACTCGAATATGCAGCCCCCTTTTGGAATCCGCACTTGAAAAAGCACATAGCTAAGCTTGAAAGGGTTCAAAGACATGCCACGAAACTGGTGCCAGAAATACGCAATCTCAGTTATGATGAGAGGCTGAGGGAATTAGACTTACCATCACTCGAAGCTAGATGAGTGAGGGGGGGATATGGTGAAAGTCTTTAAATTCCTTCATGGTTATGATAGAGTGGATAGGGATCGATATTTTGATATGGCTGGCTCTAGAACTAGAGGTCATAGTTTGAAGCTTGGTAAGAAAACTTCTTTGCAGGATGTAAGGAAATACTTTTTCAGTGTAAGAGTAGTTGATAATTGGAATTGGCTAAGCGAGGAGGTAGTTAATGCTATCTCAATCCATAGTTTTAAGGACAGGTATGATAAGTATGACTAAGTCTAAAATGGAACCGATGAGGAGACGGGAAGATACGAGCTTTGGGCTCTTTCCCGTAAACACAATTGGGTAATCACAATTAGGTAATCACACACACACACACACACTCATACACACACACACACCACACACACACACACACACACACACACACACACACACCACCCCCCCCTCAGATTGCAGTGATAGAAGCTCAAGGGCCGGTATTAGAGAACATCAACCTTACAGCCACAGAGGTATGCAAAGCGCTGATGGATTTAGATGTTCATAAAGCTACAGGTCCTGATGACATATCCCCTCATGTGCTTAAAAAATGCGCAAACTCAATATCAGTGGCACTAAGTATCATATTTAAAAAGTCACTGGAGTCAGGGGAGATTCCAAGATGCTGGAAACAAGCAAATGTGATACCTATCTTCAAAAAGGGAAGGAGGGATACGGCTCTGAACTATAGACCAGTTTCCTTGACCAGCATAGTTTGCAAAGTTATGGAGAAACTACTAAGGAAACATATTTCTCTTCACTTGGAATCCCTCAACTTTTTGTCAGTGAGGCAACATGGCTTCAGAGAAGGTAGATCAACAGTAACAAACTTATTAGAATTTTATGATGAGGTAAGCCGAATCTTACAGGAAAGAGAGGGCTGGGAAGATTGCATATTCCTAGACTTCCAGAAAGCGTTTGACACTGTTCCACATGGGAGACTTATTAGGAAGCTGCAATCAATGGCTAGAATAGGTGGAAATGTTTTGGAATGGATAAAAACTTACTTAGAAGGAAGGGAACTGAGGGTTAGAGTAAGACACTCAGTGTCTGAATGGAGAAGAGTTAGTAATGGAGTTCCACAGGGTTCAGTTTTAGGACCACTTTTGTTCCTCGTATATGTAAATGACCTACCAGAGTCTGTAAATTCATTCATGAATATGTTTGCAGATGATGCAAAGATTGTGAAGAAAGTAAAAAACGAGAACAATGGTAGAGAACTTCAGGAGGATGTAAATAATCTGCATGAGTGGTCAGAAAAGTGGCTAATGAAATTCAATACTTCAGAATGTAAGGTAATGAGAATGGGTACAAGTGCAATAAGGCCCAAGCTTGACTACTCGGTGGCTGGAGTACAACTTCAAGAGACAGAAAATGGGAGAGATCTAGGAGTAAACATACTGGCAGATTTGTCTTCAGAAATACATATAAATGGCATAGTAAGGGCAGAATATGCATTCTTATCAAATGTAAGGGTAGCCTTCAGGCACATGGACAAGGAAATGTTCAGAAATATTTATGTAACCTATGTGAGGCCAAAACTCGAATATGCAGCCCCCTTTTGGAATCCACACTTGAAAAAGCACACAGCTAAGTTTGAAAAAGTTCAAAGACATGCCACGAAACTGGTGCCAGAAATACGCAATCTCAGTTATGATGAGAGGCTGAGGGAATTAGACTTACCATCACTCGAAGCTAGAAGAGTGAGGGGGGATATGGTGACAGTCTTTAAATTCCTTCATGGTTATGATAGAGTGGATAGGGATCGATATT
>JAXCGZ010022676.1:100000-107500 GCA_037179515.1 Halocaridina rubra | reverse complement strand
AGTAAAATAAATGAATTTGCATTTCTGTAACAAAATATCTGACGACCCAAAAAATCTCTAGCTGTTCTTAACGACATTTAGTTATCTTGATCCAAGCAGGGTGGAGGTGGCGGGGGGAGTAATGGAAGCCCTTTATCCTAATGAAAAATATGTAATCCCCCTTCCCTCAAACCATTCACTCCCTCTCACAAATAAGAATAAAGCCTTACTCAATACTAGCATCTTTTTTTTTTTAAGTTTCTTAGTCACCTGTGCCCCATTTGGGGGTGGACACAGAGGAGTTGAACTGGAGAATGAAGACTGGATGCCTTTTCCTATCTCATCAGTTTGGGCTCGAACACGAGTCTATAACTTCCCGAGTCCAGCATTCTGTTGTTACGCTACATTGTTTCCTCAGTAATATCTAGGATTAGATTCCTAGCATCTATTTTTTTTTAAAGATAATGGATTTTAAGGTCATAAGTGGTAGGTTATCATTAATTTGAGGATATTTTTTAATTATATTTTAAGCAAGAAAAGATAAAAAAAAAAATAAATAATATGGAGCTCGTCAACATACTTCCATGAGTCGTACTTAAATGCCAAAGAGTTTCGTGTGATTCACATACACAGACACACACACACACACACACTAAGTATAAAATGGAACCGATCAGGAGACGGGAAGATACGAGCTTTGGGCTCTTTCCCGTAAACACAATTAGGTAATCACAATTAGGTAATCACCTACCAGAGTCTGTAAATTCATTCATGAATATGTTTGCAGATGATGCAAAGATTGTGAAGAAAGTAAAAAACGAGAACAATGGTAGAGAACTTCAGGAGGATCTAAATAATCTGCATGAGTGGTCTGAAAAGAGACTAAAGAAATTCAATACATCAAAATGTAAGGTAATAGGAATGGGTACAAGTGCAAGAAGGCCCAAGCTTGACTATTCAGTGGCTGGAGTACAACTTCAAGAGTTAGAGAATGAGAGAGCTTTAGGAGTAAACATACTGGCCGATTTGTCTCCAGAAATGCATATAAATGGCATAGTAAGGGCAGCATATGCTTTCTTAGCAAATGTAAAGGTAGCCTTCAGGAACATGGACAAGGAAATATTCAAAAATATTTATGTAACCTATGTGAGGTCAAAGATTAAATATGCAGCCCCCTTTTCGAATCCGCACTTGAAAAAGAACATAGTTAAGCTGGGAAAAGTTCAGAAATGCTACAAATCTGGTGCCAGAAATACGCAACTTCAGTCATAAGGTAAGGCTATGGGAATTGTACTTACCATCACTCGACGCTAAAAAATTGAGGGGAATATGGTGACGCTTTTAAATTCCTTCATGGTTATGACAGAGTGGATAGGGATCGATATTTTGATATGACTGGCACTAGAACTATAGGTCATACTTTGAAGCCTCGTAAGAATACTTCCTTGCAGGATGTAATGAAGTACTTTTTTTTTTTTTAGTGTAAGAGTAGTTTTTAATTGGAATTCGCTAAGCGAGGAGGTAGTTTATGCTAACTCAATCCATACTTTTAAGGACAAGTATGATAAAGATCACTAAGTACAAAATGGAACTGACCAAGAGACGAGAAGTTATGAGCATGGAGCTCTTTTTCATGAGCAATTAGGTAATTACACTTAGGTAATTTTATACACACACACACACACACACACACATACACACACACACACACACACACACACACGCACACACACACACACACACACAGCTTTATCAGAGGAAAACTGAAGGTAAAAGAACAGGTTTTAAGGCTAAAGAGAGCGGATGGAAGCATCACTGAGACGGACGAAGAGATCTGCAAAGAATTGAACAAGGAGTTTCAGTCAGTATTTACAGTAGAAAATACCCCACCCCCTCAGATTGCAGTGATAGAAGCTCAAGGGCCGGTATTAGAGAACATCAACCTTACAGCCACAGAGGTATGCAAAGCGCTGATGGATTTAGATGTTCATAAAGCTACAGGTCCTGATGACATATCCCCTCATGTGCTTAAAAAATGCGCAAACACAACATCAGTGGCACTAAGTATCATATTTAAGGAGTCACTGGAGTCGGGGGAGATTACAAAGGGAAGGAGGGATACGGCTCTGAACTATAGACCAGTTTCCTTGACCAGCATAGTTTGCAAACTTATGGAGAAACTACTAAGGAAACATATCTCTCTTCACTTGGAATCCTTCAACTTTTTGTCAGTGAGGCAACATGGCTTCAGAGAAGGTAGATCAACAGTAACAAACTTATTAGAATTTTATGATGAGGTAAGCCAAATCTTACAGGAAAGAGAGGGCTGGGCAGATTGCATATTCCTAGACTTCCAGAAAGCGTTTGACACTGTTCCACATGGGAGACTTATTAGGAAGCTGCAATCAATGGCTAGAATAGGTGGAAATGTCTTGGAATGGATAAAAACTTACTTAGAAGGAAGGGAACAGAGGGTTAGAGTAAGACACTCAGTGTCTGAATGGTGAAGAGTTAGTAGTGGAGTTCCACAGGGTTCAGTTTTAGGGCCACTTTTGTTCCTTGTATATGTAAATGACCTACCAGAGTCTGTAAATTCATTCATGAATATGCTTGCAGATGATGCAAAGATTGTGAAGAAAGCAAAAAACGAGAACAATGGTAGAGAACTTCAGGAGGATCTAAATAATCTGCATGAGTGGTCAGAAAAGTGGCTAATGAAATTCAATACCTCAAAATGTAAGGTAATGAGAATGGGTACAAGTGCAAGAAGGCCCAAGCTTGACTACTCGGTGGCTAGAGTACAACTTCAAGAGACAGAAAATGAGAGAGATCTAGGAGTAAACATACTGGCAGATTTGTCTCCAGAAATACATATAAATGGCGTAGTAAGGGCAGCATATGCATTCTTATCAAATGTAAGGGTAGCCTTCAGGCACATGGACAAGGAAATGTTCAGAAATATTTATGTAAACTATGTGAGGCCAAAACTCGAATATGCAGCCCTCTTTTGGAATCCGCACTTGAAAAAGCACATAGCTAAGCTTGAAAAAGTTCAAAGACATGCCACGAAACTGGTGCCAGAAATATGCAATCTCGGTTATGATGAGAGGCTGAGGGAATTAGGCTTGCCATCACTCGAAGCTAGAAGAGTAAAGGGGGATATGGTGACAGTCTTTAAATTCCTTCATGGTTATGATAGAGTGGATAGGGATCGATATTTCGATATGGCTGGCTCTAGAACTAGAGGTCATAGTTTGAAGCTTCGTAAGAAAACTTGTTTGCAGGATGTAAGGAAATACTTTTTCAGTGTAAGAGTAGTTGATAATTGGAATTGGGTAAGCGAGGAGGTAGTTAATGCTATCTCAATCCATAGTTTTAAGGACAGGTACGATAAGTATCACTAAGTCTAAAAATGGAACCGATGAGGAGACGGGAAGATACGAGGTTTGGGCTCTTTCCCGTAAACACAATTAGGTAATCACAATTAGGTAATCACACACATATCTTCAAAAAGGGAAGGAGGGATACGGCTCTGAACTATAGATCAGTTTCCTTGACCAGCATAGTTTGCAAACTTATGGAGAAACTACTAAGGAAACATATCTCTCTTCACTTGGAATCCTTCAACTTTTTGTCAGTGAGGCAACATGGCTTCAGAGAAGGTAGATCAACGGTAACAAACTTATTAGAATTTTATGATGAGGTAAGCCAAATCTTACAGGAAAGAGAGGGCTGGGCAGATTGCATATTCCTAGACTTCCAGAAAGCGTTTGACACTGTTCCTCATGGGAGACTTATTAGGAAGCTGCAATCAATGGCTAGAATAGGTGGAAATCTTTTGGAATGGATAAAAACTTACTTAGAAGGAAGGGAACAGAGGGTTAGAGTAAGACACTCAGTGTCTGAATGGAGAAGAGTTAGTAGTGGAGTTCCACAGGGTTCAGTTTTAGGGCCACTTTTGTTCCTTGTATATGTAAATGACCTACCAGAGTCTGTAAATTCATTCATGAATATGTTTGCAGATGATGCAAAGATTGTGAAGAAAGTAAAAAACGAGAACAATGGTAGAGAACTTCAGGAGGATGTAAATAATCTGCATGAGTGGTCAGAAAAGTGGCTAATGAAATTCAATACTTCAAAATGTAAGGCAATGAGAATGGGTACAAGTGCAAGAAGGCCCAAGCTTGACTACTCGGTGGCTGGAGTACAACTTCAAGAGACAGAAAATGAGAGAGATCTAGGAGTAAACATACTGTCCGATTTGTCTCCAGAAATACATATAAATGGCATAGTAAGGGCAGCATATGCATTCTTATCAAATGTAAGGGTAGCCTTCAGGCACATGGACAAGGAAATGTTGAGAAATATTTATGTAACCTATGTGAGGCCTAAACTCGAATATGCAGCCCCCTTTTGGAATCCGCACTTGAAAAAGCACATAGCTAAGCTTGAAAGGGTTCAAAGACATGCCACGAAACTGGTGCCAGAAGTACGCAATCTCAGTTATGATGAGAGGCTGAGGGAATTAGACTTACCATCACTCGAAGCTAGAAGAGTGAGGGGGGATATGGTGACAGTCTTTAAATTCCTTCATGGTTATGATAGAGTGGATGGGGATCGATATTTTGATATGGCTGGCTCTAGAACTAGAGGTCATAGTTTGAAGCTTGGTAAGAAAACTTCTTTGCAGGATGTAAGGAAATACTTTTTCAGTGTAAGAGTAGTTGATAATTGGAATTGGCTAAGCGAGGAGGTAGTTAATGCTATCTCAATCCATAGTTTTAAGGACAGGTATGATAAGTATGACTAAGTCTAAAATGGAACCGATGAGGAGATGGGAAGATACGAGCTTTGGGCTCTTTCCCGTAAACACAATTAGGCAATCACAATTAGGTAATCACACACACACATACACACACACACACAGACACACACACACACACACATAACACACACACACACACACACACACACACACACACACACACAAATCTGTACAAGAAATGTATGACATCTTTTGTGAGAAATATGGGAAGATTGTAGATTGCTGCATACCTGTCACCAAAGTAGGTGTAATTCATGCCAGAGAGAAATGGTTCGATAATGGGTGTAAAAGAGCTAAGGAGTGGAGAGACAAATGCTGGAAAAGGTATAGGAGGAGAAAAAATATAAATGCCTGGCAAACCTACAAAAGAGCAAGAAATGACTACCTAAGTAAAAGGAGAGAGGCAGAGAAAGATTATGAGAGGGACATCACCAGGAAGGCGAAAGAAAATCCCAAGCTTTTCCACAGCTTTATCAGAGGAAAACTGAAGGTAAAAGAACAGGTTTTAAGGCTAAAGAGAGCGGATGGAAGCATCACTGAGACGGACGAAGAGATCTGCAAAGAATTGAACAAGGAGTTTCAGTCAGTATTTACAGTAGAAAATACCCCACCCCCTCAGATTGCAGTGATAGAAGCTCAAGGGCCGGTATTAGAGAACATCAACCTTACAGCCACAGAGGTATGCAAAGCGCTGATGGATTTAGATGTTCATAAAGCTACAGGTCCTGATGACATATCCCCTCATGTGCTTAAAAAATGCGCAAACACAATATCAGTGGCACTAAGTATCATATTTAAGGAGTCATTGGAGTCGGGGGAGATTCCAAGATGCTGGAAACAAGCAAATGTGATACCTATCTTCAAAAAGGGAAGGAGGGATACGGCTCTGAACTATAGACCAGTTTCCTTGACCAGCATAGTTTGCAAAGTTATGGAGAAACTACTAAGGAAACATATCTCTCTTCACTTGGAATCCTTCAACTTTTTGTCAGTGAGGCAACATGGCTTCAGAGAAGGAAGATCAACAGTAACAAACTTATTAGAATTTTATGATGAAGTAAGCCAAATCTTACAGGAAAGAGAGGGCTGGGCAGATTGCATATTCCTAGACTTCCAGAAAGCGTTTGACACTGTTCCACATGGGAGACTTATTAGGAAGCTGCAATCAATGGCTAGAATAGGTGGAAATGTCTTGGAATGGATAAAAACTTACTTAGAAGGAAGGGAACAGAGGGTTAGAGTAAGACACTCAGTGTCTGAATGGAGAAGAGTTAGTAGTGGAGTTCCACAGGGTTCAGTTTTAGGGCCACTTTTGTTCCTTGTATATGTAAATGACCTACCAGAGTCTGTAAATTCATTCATGAATATGTTTGCAGATGATGCAAAGATTGTGAAGAAAGTAAAAAACGAGAACAATGGTAGAGAACTTCAGGAGGATCTAAATAATCTGCATGAGTGGTCAGAAAAGTGGCTAATGAAATTCAATACCTCAAAATGTAAGGTAATGAGAATGGGTACAAGTGCAAGAAGGCCCAAGCTTGACTACTCGGTGGCTGGAGTACAACTTCAGGAGACAGAAAATGAGAGAGATCTAGGAGTAAACATATTGGCAGATTTGTCTCCAGAAATACATATAAATGGCGTAGTAAGGGCAGCATATGCATTCTTATCAAATGTAAGGGTAGCCTTCAGGCACATGGACAAGGAAATGTTCAGAAATATTTATGTAACCTATGTGAGGCCAAAACTCGAATATGCAGCCCCCTTTTGGAATCCGCACTTGAAAAAGCACATAGCTAAGCTTGAAAAAGTTCAAAGACATGCCACAAAACTGGTGCAAGAAATACGCAATCTCGGTTATGATGAGAGGCTGAGGGAATTAGACTTGCCATCACTCGAAGCTAGAAGAGTTAGGGGGGATATGGTGACAGTCTTTAAATTCCTTCATGGTTATGATAGAGTGGATAGGGATCGATATTTCGATATGGCTGGCTCTAGAACTAGAGGTCATAGTTTGAAGCTTCGGAAGAAAACTTGTTTGCAGGATGTAAGGAAATACTTTTTCAGTGTAAGAGTAGTTGATAATTGGAATTGGCTAAGCGAGGAGGTAGTTAATGCTACCTCAATCCATAGTTTTAAGGACAGGTATGATAAGTATCACTAAGTCTAAAAATGGAACCGATCAGGAGACGGGAAGATACGAGCTTTGGGCTCTTTCCCGTAAACACAATTAGGTAATCACAATTAGGTAATCACACACACACACACACACACACACACACACACACACACATATGCAGCATATGCATTCTTATCAAATGTAAGGGTAGCCTTCAGGCACATGGAATCCGCACTTGAAAAAGCACATAGCTAAGCTTGAAAAAGTTCAAAGACATGCCACGAAACTGGTGCCAGAAATACGCAATCTCGGTTATGATGAGAGGCTGAGGGAATTAGACTTGCCATCACTCGAAGCTAGAAGAGTAAGGGGGGATATGGTGACAGTCTTTAAAGTCCTTCATGGTTATGATAGAGTGGATAGGGATCGATATTTCGATATGGCTGGCTCTAGAACTAGAGGTCATATTTTGAAGCTTCGTAAGAAAACTTCTTTGCAGGATGTAAGGAAATACTTTTTCAGTGTAAGAGTAGTTGATAATTGGAATTGGCTAAGCGAGGAGGTAGTTAATGCTATC
>JAXCGZ010022676.1:70000-87500 GCA_037179515.1 Halocaridina rubra | reverse complement strand
TATATATATATATATATATATATATATATATATATATATATATATATATATATATATATATATATATATATATATATATATATATATATATATATATAAAGGTGATCCATATCGAAACAATACAAAAAAAATCACAGTTATATTGAAAAGGGAAAGTCATTTCCACATACTAAAAACTTGCAGGTTCAAAACCAAGGTTTGGAATGTAAATAGACTTATTTTTGGTAATCCTGCATGAATGCATATATATATATATATATATATATATATATATATATATATATATATATATATATATATATATATATATATACATATATATATATATATATATATATATATATATATATATATATATATATATATATATATATATATATATATATATATATGAATAATTTTATAAATTCTAGGTTCAAATCCCGGTCGGGGTTAAAAAATTATTCATCTTTTCACATATTGAATGTGCTTATTTGATTATTGTATGGCCCGAATGAGAATGGGAATTGAATTAAATGCGAAAATGAAGCCACGAGTGAGGTTGGGGAATCTGTAATATGAACATATCGGCATTCAGATGGAATGCCTTCATTCCTAAGTATAGCAGATATAAGCTAAAAGGTTGGATTCCTTTTATCCTTCTGTGGTGTGTAGTTGGTAGCGCCTTGACTTGGTAATTATAAGTCCTAGGTTCAAGTCCCGGTCGGGGTAAAAAATGATTCATGTTTTCACATATGTAATGTGCTTATTTGTATATATATATATATATATATATATATATATATATATATATATATATATATATATATATATATATATATATATATATGTATATATTTACACACACAATCACACTCACATAAACACAAAATCAGTATATCTCGAATTTCTCCATGTGGTTTTGAGCGAAGTATGGTCTAAATTATAAATCTTAAACCAAAATTCCCTGAATAGAGATTCTGCAAAGTATTGTGAGTAAAAAATATATTTGTAGTGAGCGAGACAGTCCAAAAAATTAAAGGGAAAATCTGAGAATACATTTTAGAGGGGAATAAGAAGCTCTCCTGCCCTGTCTTAAAGGAAGTTTAGAAGAGTTGCCAGAGGTGATGTCATCGCATTATATAATTTATTGTGTAAATTGGGGAGAGCTCTTACAACCGTCTGGCCTGATCCTGTGGTTCCATATTTTGCTAAACTCGATATAATTCCCATATAGATTAACCTGATTGTCAATTTGTTATAAGAAATAAATGATTACATAAATAAATAAATATGAAAAATATATCTGTTATCATTGCTGAGTAAGTTGCCAAGTAGCACAGTTGTCTTATATTTTATTTATGCTCTATTCTCTTTTATTAGTTTTTTTTTTTAAATTGAGTTTGATTAAAGTTTGATCATGCGATAACATACCTTGGTTAAAAATTTACATACATTGGTTAAAACTTGATTATTATTTTTTTTTTCTTCTGAATTACCGGTTCGGCAGTTAAGAAGAAAATATATCAGAAACAGGTATAAATGCTTCAGGTGGGTGTCTCCTTGGTTGCATATTCAATTTTTCTTTCATGTGGGTTTTTGTATATTTTCTCTTCTAGGTACCAAAATCAAATTTTAAGTTAGGATGTGTTTTACCAGAGAAGAGATTAATTAAGTAACTAAATTTGTATTCATAAGAAGATATAGAAATTCTGTGTGAAGCTTTAATAGAATTTTTTCTCTTTTTTTTTCTCTCTCTCTATATTCTGTGAAAGGCAAAACATCAAAATGAAGCCATCTCTGTCCCTATCCCCCACCATCCAATGGTTGGGGGGAGTGGTGGTAGAGGATATCCAGGGAAAGTAGGAGGAGGAGTGGCTCTTAGAAGGCTGAAGCAAAAGGTCAAGGACCTGGAGGCCCTTGTGAAAAACCTGAGTGATAAAATTCAGAATATGGATAGAGAAATGAAAGAGAATGAAACACTTTGAGATGTAATAAAATCTTAGGAGGAAAAAATAAGGCACAAGGGCAAGAGAGAAAAGAACTAGAAAAATGAATAAAGAAGCTGGAAGGGGAAAAGAGTGAACTAGAAACTAGAATTTCTAAACAAGAAGATAACAACAAACAGTTGAATGACAACCTGACTTAAGTAAATGCTAGTGCACTGCTTTCTTTTCAGAGAGACGAGATTGCAGCTTGGATTCTACAGATATAGGAAAACATCGAACAGCTTAGAAAAGTTTCAGGAGCTGAACACAAACATGATTCAATGAAAACTTCATATGCAAATGCAGTGAAGGGGAATGTAGCAGTAAAAGAGGCTAAGAGGGCGGTGGCACTGGAAAATATACAAACAATTGACTATAAAGCAACAGTGATAAAAAAAATGTAAGATGTGATGGAAAGGGCTAATCAACTGATTAAACAGGCACCTGATATTTAGAAGACAGTGGTAATCTCAGGCATAAGTGAATCACAGGAGTCACCATGGCAGGGGAGACTTGAACAAAATAAAGCTAGGGTCTTAAACCTGATAAGGAAGCTTGGAATAGTATGTGGTCCTGAAGATATTGTAAACATTCAGCAAATTGGTAAATATTCTAGGGAGGGAGAGAAAAGACCAACGAAAGAAACCTCTGAGAAAGGGAGCATATGTAGAGTAAAACTGGTGAGGAAAAAAACAAAAAGACCTTCAAGAATTCATAACAGTGTTCATTAGACAATACAGAACACATGAAGAGATGGAGAGGATAAAAACCTTGTTGCAAGAGGCTAGAAGGTTAAATAAAGGAAGAAATGAAGAAGAAAAATTTTTTGTTTTGTTTCAGAGCTCTTCCACACAAAGGGGGGATAATATATTAATGATCGAAAATCAGGGGATAATGCTTCATTAATAATGCTGTACACAAATGCTGATGGGGCAGCTGGTATGGCAGTAGAATAAAGGATAGGATTCGCAACAGTAAGGCAGATAGAGTAGCGGTTACAGAGACTAAATTAAGTGGGGACATAAACAATGTAAAAGTTTTTCCTAAGGGCTTTAGAATATTAAGGGTTAAATGATCTGAGAGGACTGGTGTGGGGATAGCACTGCTCATAAGCTGGATCAGAGAGTATTATAATAACTGTTGTATATAACCTACCAAGGGACCAAAATAGGTTAGAATTTCATGAGGAAAGTAATATAGGTACTATTGAAATCATGAACTCAGTTGCTAACATTACATGGGAGAGTAATTGTAGGATTTTGATTATGGGAGATTTTAATCATAGAGAGATATACTGGATAAATATTGACCCACACAGTGGTGAGGACTCATTTGGGGCAAGATTCACTGCGTACTAGGCTACACCAACTTGTACTGGAACCAACGAGGGCCAGGGGTGGGGATGAGCCATCGCTGCTTGATCTAGTATTCACAGATGATGTGTAGGATATTGAAATAATTGAGTATGGACCACCAATAGGAAAGAGTGGCCACTGTGTGTTATTGATGGAGTATATCATCAAAGATGTTCTGCCATAAAATAGAAGCACTGAGGACATGAGGAGGAACTATCTGAAAGGAGATTACATCAAAATGAATGAGCTTTTTGCGGATATTGACTGGAGGATCTTATTTAACAACAAATCTATACGAACAATTACAACATCTTTTGTGAGATATATGAGAAAATAGTAGATTGTTGCATACCTTCCACCAAATTGGGAGTTATTCATGCCAAAGAGAAATGGTTCAATAATGAGTGCAAGAAAGCTAAGGAGTGGAGAAACATATGCTGGAAAAGGCATAGGAGGAGAAAAACAAAAATGCCTGGCAAACTAATAAAAGAGCAAGAAATGATTATCTAAGTAAAAGAGAAGAGATGGAGAAAGGCTATGTAAGGGATATCACTAGTAAGGTGAAGAAAATCCCAAACTCTTCCACAGCTCTATCAGAGGAAACAGAAGGTAAAAGAACAGGTTTTAAAGCTAAAGAGAGCTGATGGAAGCATCACTGAGATGGATGAAGATATCTGCGAAGAATTGAACAAGAAGTTTCAGTTAGTATTTATACCAGAAAATACCCCACCCCCTCAGATTGCAGAGATAGGAGCTCATGGGCTGATATTAGAGAACATCATCTTTTCAACCTTAGATGTATGCAGAGTGCTGATGGAGTTAGATGTCCATAAAGCTACAGGTCCTGATGATATATCCCCTTATGTACTTAAGGAATTAGCTAATTCAATATTAGCTGGAAAAAATCAAGTGAGGTACCTATATTCAATAAGGAAAGAGGGATACAGCTCCAAGCTATAGACCTGTTTCCTTGACCAACATAGTTTGCAAAGTTATGGAAGAACTACTAAGAAAGCACATCTCTCTTCATCCTTCAACTTTTTGTCAGTGAGACAACATGGCTTCAGAGAAGGTAGATCAACAGCAACAAACTTATTAGAATTTTATGATGAGATAATCCGATTCTTACAGGAAAGAGAGGGCTGGGCAGATTGCATATTCCTAGGCAGGCAGAAAGCATTTGACTTAGTCCCACTTGGGAAACTTATTAAGAAGATGCAAGCAATGGAGAGAATAGGTGGAAATGTCTTGGAATGAATAAAACCTCACTTAGAAGGAAGGGAATAGAGGGTTAAAGTAAGACTCTCAGTGTCTGAATGGAGAAGAGTTAGTAGTGGAGTTCCACAGGGTTATGTTTTAAGCCAATTTTGTTCCTTGTATATGTAAATGATCTATCAGAGTCTGTAAATTCATTCATGAATATGTTTGCACATGATGCAAAGATTGTGAAGAAAGTAAGAGACGAGAATAATGGTAGAAAACTTCAGGAAGACCTAAATAGTCTGCATGAGTTATCAGAAAAGTTGATAATGAAATTCAATACTTCAATATGTAAGGTAATGAGAATGAGTGCAAGTGCAAGATGGCCCAAACTTGTCTACTCTATGGCAGGAGCAGAACATCAGGAGACAGAGAATGAGAGAGATCTAGGAGTATACATATTGGCCGGTCTGTCTCCAGAGATGCATATAAATGGCATAGTAAGGAAAGCAAATGCTTTCTTAGCAAATGTAAGGGCTCCCTTCAGGCAAATGGATAAGGAAATACTCAGATATATTGATGTGATGTGACTTATGTGAGGCCAGAGCTTGAATATGCAGCTCCCCTTTGGAATCAACGCTTGAAAAAGCACGTAGTAAAAAGCTGTGAATATGCATCCCCCTTTGGTATTGAGCACATAGTAAAAAGCTGTAAACAGTTTAAAGACATGCCACGAAACTGGTGCCAGAAGTATACAATCTCAGTTATTATGAGAGGCTGAGGGAACTACAATAACCATCACTCGAAGCTAAAAGAATGAGGGAGGATATGGTCACGGTTTTTAAATTCCTTCCTGCTTTTGACAAAGAGGATAGGAATCGATATTTTGATATGGGTGGCACAATGCTAACTCAATTCATAGTTTTAAGGACAAGTATGATAAGTATCACTAAGTACAAAATGGAAGCGACCAGGAGACGGGAAGTTACGAGCTTGATGCTTATCCCGTAATCACAAATTAGGTAATTACACACACGCACCCATATATATATATATATATATATATATATATATATATATATATATATATATATATATATATATATATATATATATATATATATATATATATATATATATATATAAGGAAGTACATTTTAGTGTAACTACAGCTGAAGGGTCTTGTGGACTTAAATAGGCCTGTCCAGAGCAGTTCGATGTTAAGTCTTCCTTCAGTTACGGTTCTCTTTCATGCCTACATCAACACCGAATACTCTTGGTTATTCGTTGCACATGTCTTATTATCCCTTCACATCTGACAAGTCCCAATACACTCCCCATCTCTGTTTCTCTCTATGTCTCCTTTGTGCCCAGAATTATTTATTTCTCTATTTTGGACCGTCCTGGTGTCACAATCTTACAAAAAAAAAAAAAAAGATACTTGATAACTGACATACGCTACTTGAAGCAACAGCAGATCATA
The DNA here is from genome assembly GCA_037179515.1 of Halocaridina rubra. Classification (NCBI taxonomy): domain Eukaryota; kingdom Metazoa; phylum Arthropoda; class Malacostraca; order Decapoda; family Atyidae; genus Halocaridina; species Halocaridina rubra. The sequence continues at coordinate 81,495 of JAXCGZ010022676.1, read as the reverse complement.
AATGCATTCTTGGTTTCAAAGAATGATTTGACAAGTGTTAATGATTGATAAAAAAATAAAATAAAGCAACTGACAAGGAAACAGGGAGTCACGAACATGAGTCTCTGTTCCTTCTCTTAGGTCATTGTACGTGTCGCATGCTTGCACTAAATTTTCAAATGGGTACAACGCAATAGCCCATACCTTATCACTACTGTTTCATGTTATAGGAAATTCATTAAAGATAAGAACACTTAGCTTGGGGAAAGCAAACACCCTTGTCCCAGCTTTGCCTTTGGGTATATATTCGCCCAAATGACTAAGAACACGTAATTAGAGTAATGACCCGAGCGAGTGTGATATTTGCCTTGACGTTGGTCATACATTTGACCACTCTTGGCAAGATCTCAGGGTTTGTACCCACAGAGCTTAATTATACTGACCCAGATGTAGCAGCTATTTTCTGCCCCGAACAGGTAAAAAATATTGAGATTATTTGCAATTGTACTTTATATAATTATTACAAAGAGATCACATTGCCACCTATGTAGTCTCTCTCTCTCTCTCATTACATAAGGCTCCTCCCTCCTCTCTATGGATTGTCTTGTGCCTTTCTCCTTTATTTTAGTACCAAAACTTCCCATTCTCGCCACCAAGATCCTACTTAAGCAACAGGTCTATGTTGTACTTTTAAATTTGCTCATCAGTAGATTTTGCCATTATGATGGCATATAAGCAAAGGTTTTGTAGGACCTTACTTCAACCCAGGTCAAAATACTGTGTTGTCGTCATGGTCTCTGAATTATAAAATGGCTAATTTTCCTTTCCTAAAAAGTCTAGTAATGGTAATGAGTTTAATCTCCATAAATATCGTCCTCTTGCTTGAAAACCCACTATTTTTAAAATCATTACATCTCTCCTCAATATTCATTCAGTTTCTCAAAGAGGATGACTCTTTTTTTTTTTTCACTCTCTGATTATAAATATGGGCTTTCCAAAAATAGCTCAACTGGTGACACATTTTTCTTGCTTATTCACACACACACACACACACACACACACACACACACACACACACACACACACACACACACACACACACACACACACACACACACACACACACACACACACACACACACACACGCAGCCTCTCTCTCCCCTCACGAAAATGTTCTCATTTTTTCCTTTAATATTTTGGACAGTCTCGTCATACAACAAATATAAGTTTTGTACTCACAATACTCTGCAGGATTTCAGATTTAGGGAAATTATGGTAAAGTTTTCCACTAAGCACTTAGTCACTCAAAAACACAAGGAAAAATTTAAGAGATACTGGGATGTGTGTGTGTGTGTGTGTGTGTGTGTGTGTGTGTGTGTGTGTGTGTGTGTGTGTGTGTGATTACCTAATTGTGATTACCTAATTGTGTTTACGGGAAAGAGCCCAAAGCTCGTATCTTCCCGTCTTCTCATCGGTTCCATTTTATACTTAGTGATACTTATCATACCTGTCCTTAAAATTATGGATTGAGATAGCATTAACTACCTCCTCGCTTAGCCAATTCCAATTATCAACTGCTCTTACACTGAAAAAGTATTTCCTTACATCCTGCAAAGAAGCTTTCTTACCAAGCTTCAGACTATGACCTCTAGTTCTAGAGCCAGCCATATCAAAATATCGAACCCTATCCACTCTATCATAACCATGAAGGAATTTAAAGACTGTCACCATATCCCCCCTCACTCTTCTAGCTTCGAGTGATGGTAAGTCTAATTCCCTCAGTACAACACACACACACACACACACACACACACACACACACACACACACACATCCCAGTACCTCTTAAATTTTTCCTTGTGTTTTTGAGTGACTAAGTGCTTAGTGGAAAACTTTACCATAATTTCCCTAAATCTGAAATCCTGCAGAGTATTGTGAGTACAAAACTTATATTCGTTGTATGACGAGTCTGTCCAAAATATTAAAGGAAAAAATGAGAACATTTTCGTGAGGGGAGAGAGAGGCTGCTGTCCTGTTCTGCCTTGAAGGAAATTTAGAAGAGTTGCCAGAGGTGAAGCCATCACATCGCATTACCTAATTTTTTGTGTAAACTGGGGAAAGCTCTTAAGCCGTTTACCTGATCCTGTGGGTCCATATATTGTTAAAATCAGTATCCTTCCCATTTATATTAACTTGTTAGTTAGTTTGATACACGAAATAATTGAATAATTATATAAATACAAGAAATACACCTGTCAACAGTACTGAGTTAAGTTGCCAAGTAGTACAGCTGTCTTATTTTCTTCATTTTCTTTTCTTTTCTTTTAGCTTTCTCTTTTACTATTTTTTTTTTATTTTGTATATATATTGGGTTAAATGTAAAGTCTAATCCTGTGATAACATATCTTGGTTAGCAAGTGAGTTTATCAGTTAGGAAGAATATATAGCAGAAACAGGTGGGTGCCTCCTCAGACACAAATTTGAATTTTCCTTCAGGTTTAACTTTTGATTTGTTGCATTTTTTTTCTTTTTTTTTATCCTCAAATTACCATAGTCAAATTTTTAAGTTAAGATGTATGTTACCAGAATAGAGATAAATTGAGTCACTAAATAGCACTTATATAGAGATATAAAAATTTTGTGTGAAGCTTAAATAAAAGTTTTTCTCTTTTTTTTTCTCTATATCTTCTTTCTATATTCTGTGAGAGGGAAAACATAAAAATGAGGCCATCTCTGTCCCAAACCTCTCCCACCCATGGGTTGGGAGGAGGGGTAGCCATTAGAAGACTAAAACAGAAAATCAAGAATTTAGAGGCAATGGTTATAAGCCTTGATGAAAAAATTTGGAATATGGATGGAGAAATGAAAGAGAATGAAACACTCAGAGAGGAAATAAGATCTTTGGAGGAAGCAAATAATGCACAAGGGCATTAGAGAAAGGAACTAGAAAAAAGAATAAAGAAGCTGGAAGGGGAAATGAGTGAACTAGAAACTAGAATTTCTAAACAAGAAGATAAAAACAAACAGCTGAATGACAACCTAAAGGAATTAGATGTTAGTTCACTGCTCTCTTCTGAGAGAGATGAAGTTGTTGCTTGGAATGTCCAGCTTAAGGAAAACATTGAACAGTTTAGAAAAGAGTTCCAGGAGCTGAATATGGAAAATGATGCCATGAAAACTTCCTTTGCTGATGCACTAAGGGGAATGTGGCAGTAAAAGAGGCTGTAAAGGTGGTGGCACTGGAAAACATACAAACAGTTGACTATAAAGAGACAGTAATCGAAAAAATGAAAGACGTTGTGATGGAAACGGCAAACCCACTCATCAAACAGGCACGTGATAAAGAGAAGACAGTGGTAATCTCAGGCATAAGCGAATCCCAGGAGCCATCATGGCGGGGCAGACTTGAAGAAAATAAAGCTTGGGTTGTAGACCTGATAAGAAAGCTTGGAGTAGTTTATGGTCCTGAGGATATTGTAAACATACACCAACTAGGTAAATATTCGAGGGAAGGAAAGCCGAGACCAACAAAAGTAACCTTTGAGAGAGGGGAAACATGTAGGGAAATATTGTTGAGAAAAAAAAGTCTAAAAGACCTGCAAGAATTCAAAGAAGTGTTCATTAGATGATACAGAACACAGGAAGAGATGGGAAAGATAAAAAAACTTGTTGGAAGAGGCAAGAAGGTTAAATGAGGAAAAAAATGAAGAAGAGAAGAAATATTTTAATTTCAGAGTTCTTCCAGACAATGGGGAGATAAAGAAGATAATGACAGAAGATCAGGGGATGGGGCCTCATTAAGATTGTTATACACAAATGCTGATGGATTAGCTGGTAAGGCAGTCGAATTAAAAGATAGGATTCACAACAGTAAGGCAGATATAGTAGCAATTACAGAGACTAAGTTGAGTGAGGACATAAGCAGTGTCACAGCTTTTCCTAAGGGCTTCAGAATACTAAGGGTTGAAAGATCTGAGAGGACTGGTGGAGGAATAGCACTGCTCATAAGTGAAAGGATTCAAGTTGAAGAAATAAACTTGGCTATAGAAAGTGAGTTCAAGGAATTTCTTGTTGCTCGCATAAATATTGGGTCAGAGAGCATTATAATAACTGTTGTATATAACCCACCAAGGAACCAGAATAGGCTTGAAGTTTATGAGGAAAGTCATATAGGTACTATTGAAGTCATAAACTCAGTTGTTAACATGGCACGGGAGAGAAAATGTAGGATTTTGATTATGGGAGATTTTAATCATAAAGAGATAGATTGGATAAATCTTAACCCACACAGTGGTGAGGACTCATTTCGGGGCAAGATTTCTAGATTGCATACAAGGGAATTTCCTACACCAACATGTAATGGAACCAACGAAGGCCAGGGGTGGGGATGAGCCATCACTACTTGATCTAGTATTCACAGATAATGTGTTGGATATTGAAAAAATTGAGTATGAACCACCAATTGGAAAGAGTGACCACTGTGTGTTGTTGATGGAGTATATAATTGAAGATATTCTTCCTGAAAGTAGAGGCACTGTGGACACGAGGAGGAACTATCCGAAAGGAGATTACATCAAAATGAATGAGCTTTTTGCAGTTATTGACTGGAGAACCTTATTTTACAACAAATCTGTTCAAGAAATGTATGACATCTTTTGTGAGAAATATGGGAAGATAGTAGATTGCTGCATATCTGTCTCCAAAGTAGGTGTAATTCATGCCAGAGAGAAATGGTTCGATAATGGGTGTAAAAGAGCTAAGGAGTGGAGAGACAAATGCTGGAAAAGGTATTGGAGGAGAAAAAACATAAATGCCTGGCAAACCTACAAAAGAGCTAGAAATGACTACCTAAGTAAAAGGAGAGAGGCAGAGGGAGACTATGAGAGGGACATCACCAGGAAGGCTAAAGAAAATCCCAAGCTTTTCCACAGCTTTATCAGAGGAAAACTGAAGGTAAAAGAACAAGTTTTAAGGCTAAAGAGAGTAGATGGAAGCATCACTGAGATGCAAAGAATTGAACAAGGAGTTTCAGTCAGTATTTACAGTAGAAAATACCCCACCGCCTAAGATTGCAGAGATAGAAGCTCAAGGGCCGGTATTAGAGAACATCAACCTTACAGCCACAGAGGTATGCAAAGCGCTGATGGATTTAGATGTTCATAAAGCTACAGGTCCTGATGACATATCACCTCATGTGCTTAGAAAGTGCGCAAACTCAATATCAGTGGCACTAAGTATCATATTTACAAAGTCACTGGAGTCAGGGGAGATTCCAAGATGCTGGAAACAAGCAAATGTGATAGCTATCTTCAAAAAGGGAAGGAGGGATACGGCTCTGAACTATAGACCAGTTTCCTTGACCAGCATAGTTTGCAAAGTTATGGAGAAACTACTAAGGAAACATATCTCTCTTCTCTTGGAATCCTTCAACTTTTTGTCAGTGATGCAACATGGCTTCAGAGAAGGTAGATCAACAGTAACAAACTTATTAGAATTTTATGATGAGGTAAGCCGAATCTTACAGGAAAGAGAGGGGTGGGCAGATTGCATATTCCTAGACTTCCAGAAAGCGTTTGACACTGTTCCACATGGGAGACTTATTATGAAGCTGCAAGCAATGGATAGAATGGGTGGAAATGTTTTGGAATGGATAAAAACTTACTTAGAAGGAAGGGAATAGAGGGTTAGAGTAAGACAATCAGTGTCTGAATGGAGAAGAGTTAGTAGTGGAGTTCCACAGGGTTCAGTTTTAGGGACACTTTTGTTCCTTGTATATGTAAATGACCTACCAGAGTCTGTAAATTCATTCATGAATATGTTTGCAGATGGTGCAAAGATTGTGAAGAAAGTAAAAAACGAGAACAATGGTAGAGAACTTCAGGAGGATCTAAATAATCTGCATGAGTGGTCAGAAAAGTGGCTAATGAAATTCAATACTTCAAAATGTAAGGTAATGAGAATGGGTACAAGTGCAAGAAGGCCCAAGCTTGACTACTCGGTGGCTGGAGTACAACTTCAAGAGACAGAAAATGAGAGAAATCTAGTAGTAAACATACTTGCTGATTTGTCTCCAGAAATACATATAAATGGCATAGTAAGGGCAGCATATGCATTCTTATCAAATGTAAGGGTAGCCTTCAGGCACATGGACAAGGAAATGTTCAGAAATATTTATGTAACCTATATGATGCCAAAACTCGAATATGCAGCCCCCTTTTGGAATCTACACTTGAAAAAGCACATAGCTAAGCTTGAAAAAGTTCAAAGACATGCCACGAAACTGGTGCCAGAAATACGCAATCTCAGTTATGATGAGAGGCTGAGGGAATTAGACTTACCATCACTCGAAGCTAGAAGATTGAGAGGGGATATGGTGACAGTCTTTAAATTCCTTCATGGTAATGATAGAGTGGATAGGGATCGATATTTTGATATGGCTGGCTCTAGAACTAGAGGTCATAGTTTGAAGCTTGGTAAGAAAACTTCTTTGCAGGATGTAAGGAAATACTTTTTCAGTGTAAGAGTAGTTGATAATTGGAATTGGCTAAGCGAGGAGGTAGTTAATGCTATCTCAATCCATAGTTTTAAGGACAGGTATGATAAGTATCACTAAGTATAAAATGGAACCGATGAGGAGACGGGAAGATACGAGCTTTGGGCTCTTTCCCGTAAACACAATTATATAATCACAATTAGGTAATCACACACACACACACACACACACACACACACACACACACACACACACACACACACACACACACACACACATATATATATATATATATATATATATATATATATATATATATATATATATATGTATATATATATATATATATATATATATATATATATATATATATATATATATATATATATATATATATATATATATATATATATATATATATATATATATATATATATATATATATATATATATATATATATATATATATATATATATATATATATATATGCCTCATTTCCCCTTGTAAGGGGACTGGCCGAGCCAAGAAATGCGCATTCATCACGATCAACACACCTCAACCACTCCTCTCAGCTCCTTGGGGATTAAGGGTTGCCACGTCTCCCTCCCTTCCACCCTGCTAGGGTCACCCACAAGGTATATATATATATATATATATATATATATATATATATATATATATATATATATATATATATCTCAAATAAACACAACATATGTAAAAAAAACCCTCATATTTTACCTCTGAACGGGACTCGAAGCTAAGACACATGAGGGTCTAAAAGAGAAATAAACCTTACAGCTTAACTGCTATACTCGGAATGAACTCATTTTATCTGAATGCCTTTTAGATCTTCAGTGGTGTAGCTGATAAAGTCTCGGCATAGTAATTGTCTTAGGTTCAAGTCCCGGTCAGGGGTTAAATATAATTCATGTTTTCATATATGTTTATATGTTTATTTAATTATTATTATTAATACCAATATAGCTGGGATCTGAATTAGGTGTGAAAAACGAGACCACGAGTGAGGTTAGAAGTTGTAATATGAACAAAAAGACATTTTGATAAAATGTGTTCATTCCTAGTATTACAGTCAAGCTGAAAGGTTTGTTTCTCTTTTAGATCTTCAGTGGTGTAGCTGATAACACCTTGGTACAGTAATTATGTGTCTTAGGTCCAAGTCCCGGTCAGGAGTAAAATATGATTCATGTGTTTCACATATGTTAATGTGTTTGTTTGATTACTATCAAGACCTATATAGCTGGGATTTGAATTATATGCAAAAAAAAAAAAAAAAAAACGAAACCACGAATGAGGTTAGGAGAGGCTGTAATATGAACAAAAAGGCATTTATTAGAATGAGTTCATTCCTAGTATAGAAGTTAAGCTGTAAGGTTTGTTTCTCTTTTAGACCTTCAGTGGTGTAGTTGATAGCACCTTAGCACAGTAATTATGTCTCTTAGGTTCAGGTAACAGTCAGGGATAAAATATGATTCATGTTTTCACATATGTTAATGTGTTTATTTGATTATTAATAATACCTATATAGCTGGGATTTTAATTAAATGCGAAAAACAAATCCATGAGTGAGGTTAGGAGAAGCTGTAATATAAACAAAAAGGCATTCTGATAGAATGATTTCATTCCTAGTAAATCAGACAGCTGTCAGGTATATATATATATATATATATATATATATATATATATATATATATATATATATATATATATATATATATATATATATATATATATATATATATATATCCTACCACATCTGCCTAGCTCAGGAAACTCCCATTTGATGGTAGCATCAGTATACCACAGAATAGATTTGAATATCTTCTGAATGTTGTTGTTGTTGTTTGCCGTTTTTATGTGGAGATATTAGCCCCCATTCGAATGAAAGTCAGTCAGACAAGTTGGGGCTTAGAAATGGTGGCTGGATGCCCTTCCTAATGCCCTGTGGTGGAATCGAATACGGGTATGTCACTTTCAGAGTCGAGCATTCTGACCACCGCGACATCATCTGAAATAATTACTTTTTTTTCGTGTACTACCACTCCTTAGAACTCGGTCTTGAAATAGCTCCTGGAAGCCATGGTAGCTTTGTGGTAGAGTGCGCCATTTGGCAAGCGACTAACGTGGACTCGATCCCATAGCGGAGCACAAAAACGAGCATCCAGTCTTTATTTAAAAGCTCCAGCATGTATCTGTAAGCACCCATTCGAATGTAGACTATTGGGATACATAAGATGGAGCAGTCTTTTAACATAACCTTCTAGCCTAATATATATCATACCTTTTAGACAAATATTTGCTAAATTCGCTTGATTTATTACATTCATAAATTTTCCTTATTGCCCTGCTTATTATATTATTTTCATTATGATTATGCCAATTGTACTCATCCATTCCATGTGTCCAAACCAACTCAATACTCTCAGATTTAATTTGTCTGACGGCTTTCTTTCAACACCGCTCTCCTCCTGACTTAATTTCTTACTCTGTCTATTCTAAATACACCAATTATACTTCTCAAGCATCTCATCCCCATTACATTCAACTCTTTTCCCATCCTCTCTTCCATTCCAAGTCTCTGCTCCATACAATCCTATCAGCACAATCACACATTCATATATCATTCTCTTTACATTCATTGCAAATACATATATCTCACCACACTTATCAACCAACCTAGACATTTACTCACTTTCTTCACTCTTTGCCTTACCTCAGCATCCACTCGTCCATTCCTTGATACATACGGCCCCTGATTTTTATAACTCTCAACTTCTTCAAGCACATTCCCCATTTACTCCTACATTCAATCTGCTAATATTAACACTCATCGAGCAGTTCATGACTTTACTTTTACTAATATTTACCCGGAATTTCCTTCTTTTATACACCCTAACAAACTCAGTCACCAAATGATTCAGTTCATTATCAGTATCAGCCACCAGTGCTATGTCATCAGTAAAGGGCAATCCCAAGCCTCTGTCTAATACTCTTTCATTTAATTCCCTTACCAAACCATGCAAAATACACATTGAACAACCATGGCGACTATACACAGCTTTCATATAACGTTACATTCACCTCAAACTAATCACTCATACCATTCCTGACTCTCACACATGCTTTACTATTCATGTAAAAAGTATTCAACACATTCAACAAACTTCCACTCATTCCATATATCTGCAAGATACACCACAACGCCCTCTGTCAACCATGTCATGCGCATTCTCTTAGTTCATAAGAGCCCAAAAAATGTTCCTACCTTTACCTAAGAATGTTTCACAGACCTGTCTGACCACAAGCACCTGATTTACACATCGTCTTCCCCTCCTGAATCCACACTACTCTTCCCCAATCAATCTTTCTGTACCTTTCCTAATGCTCTCGATTAACACTTTTCCATATACCTTGCCAACTACACTCAACTAACTAATTCTTCTAATTCTGCTACACTCATGCTTATTGCCTTTCCCTTTATAAAGTGAAATTACACATCCACACTTCCAATCAACTGATCCTCTCTTTTCTAAAACATACATTAAAAAACCTAACCATCCATTCCAATAATGCCTAACCACCTTTTGACAAGTATTCTACATGACACTCATTTATCCCAGGTGCTTTACCTGCTTTCATTGTTCTCAATGCCAGATGTACCTACTCTTTTATTATTTACTTATCATTCTCATCACCCAGCAATGGCACTCTGCATTCTGTCACCCTGTCATCTTCCTCATTTAGCATTTCCTTGAAATAATCACCTCATTTCTCCCTCACCTCTATTTCGAGTGTTAGCAATTGCCCATCTGCCCCTTTCACCTTCTCCTCCCTAAAAGACTCACTCTTCACTTCCTTCCAACACATCTTTTTATTTATATGAAAAATCTCAGACAAGCTTCTGCCCCACCTTACTAATATACAAACAAAATGTTATGACAAATAAGCACTAAAACCCAAATATTAGGAAGGGCAGCCAGCATTTTTATATTACGCAGCCGGTTGCTGTAAGCATTATCAGTTATATGCCAATCAGTGAGTAAGAAAGCACTCCCGCACATCTGATCCAATACAAAAAACAAAATATTTCTTATCTTCATATAGTATAGATTCCAAAAATGTAGTTCTTTAAGCTAATTTGAAATATGTAAGCTCCATATCCTCGGTAGTAAGTAATGAATCTGATAATTTTAGAACATCTTATATAAATTTCTTTCTTACAATATATTTTTTTGTGTATCACCAGACAACGGAGGTAACCAGAGATCACAAATGGATCACTCGTGAAGCCATTCGACGAAATATTCGCCAGTTTTTCTTGGATTTTCCTCCCCCTTCACAGCCTAATTTCAATGTTCCAACAACGGCAAGTTTGACAGAACTCTATCACGCCTATTACGGCGAGGCTGCCTCTCCAGCTCGCTTTATTAGGGCTGTCAACACCATCGCCGGAGCCAACGTGAAAGCTGATTCCTCTCCTAATCTCAGGTAAAATAAATGAGCATTACTCTATCTGTGTCTAGACAATTATCTTATTTCATATAACATGGAAATATCAACTTTTGAAATAAGAAGACTATATCCTCTATCAGACCAGTATTACTAAGAAAGCCTAGATATTGATTACGCAGTGCACACTCCTGCCTATGAGTTTGTTTATATGTGTGCGTATAAACAAATAAATGTTTAAATAAGTAAATGCACACAAATACATACACACATATACATATACGTACATACATACATATATATATATATATATATATATATATATATATATATATATATATATATATATATATGAATCATATTATACCCCGACCGGGACTCGAACCTAGGACTTATGATTACTAAGTCAAGGCGCTACCACTACACCACAGAAGGTTAAAAGGAATCCAACCTTATAGCTTATATCTGCTATACTTAGGAATGAACGCATTCTAACTGAATGCCACTATGTTCATATTACAGATTCCCCAACCTCACTCGTGGCTTCATTT
>JAXCGZ010022676.1:57500-65000 GCA_037179515.1 Halocaridina rubra | reverse complement strand
GCCTTTGCATTTGCTACTGCTCTCCCTGTCTCCCTTTTGCCTGCTTGTACTCTTCTTTATCCTGCTCCAGGCCTGATAAATCTGCCTTTTTCTTAGCTTCTTTCTTGTTCTTCACCCATTCTTGCACTTCCTCATTCCACCACCATGACTCTTTATCATTTGGTGGTTTCCTTCCTGATTACTCTCCAAGTACCTCCTCACCAACCCTCAAAATCACCTTAATATTCTCTGTCCACCATTCTTGCACATCCTCACGCAACCTTATCACTTCCAACACTCTTCCCTTAAACATAGTTATCAGTTCTATGGGTCCATCCTCGGTTTCTTACTTTTCCTACATTTCCTGAGCCTACAATCAGTTACTACTATCCTATGTTGCACTGCTACACTCTCCCCATTTATTACTTTACAGTTGCTAATCTCCTTCAGACTGTCTCTCCTACACAACAGTAAATCTATCTGGCTCTCCCTCCCACCACTACTGTATGTAATCAATTTGTTTTCCTTTTTCTCAAAGAATGTGTTGACCAATGCCAGATCAAATGTCACTGCAAAATCAATCACTCTCTCTCCCCCCTCATTTTTCTCACCCACCCCCCAGCCCCCATGAACTCTACCTATCCCATCCCTCCTAATTCCCAAGTGGCCATTTAGATCTCCTCCCAAATTTACCCTCTCCCTTATAGGAATTGTTCTAAGCTCCTGGTCCATCTCCTCCCAGAATACACCCTTCTCCACCGCTGTGGGGCATAGGCACTAACCACATTGACTACTGTTTAAACTCATAATTCTGCCAATCTTTCTATTCACACCAAGTAAGCTTTCCTTAAGGTCTTTGGATAGTATTATTCATGCACCATTCCTCCCTTCCTCATTTGCTGAACTATAGAACAATTTGCAACCCTCACTCAGTTCCCTTGCTTTATTTCCTTTCCAACTAGTCTCCTGCACACACAGCATTCCAGGTCTCCTCCTCTCCATCAGGTCGACTTATTCTCGCCCCTTCCCAGTCATTGTCCCCACATTAAGAGTGCCCACCCGCAGCACCTCATCTGACACTCTCTCTCGAGCTTGCCTCTTTAACCCAGCCCGACCATGACTGGGTAGCCCTTGCTGTCTTTCCGGAGGAGTCAGGAGAAGCCCCAACGCGTCGCCTAAGGGGAAGGCCCTAGTATGGAGACTATTCTCGTTATTTGTACTGACCATATTTTGGTTTTGGCAAAATTTTTATGGCCGGATGCCCTTCCTGCCGCCAACCCTCCCCATTTACCGGGCTTCGGACAGGCACCAAGTTGAGGCTGGCTTGCCCTTCTCAGTGGCTGGGTTTATATATATATATATATATATATATATATATATATATATATATATATATATGCATATATATATATATATATATATATATATATATATATATATATATATATGTATATATATATGTATATATATATATATATATATATATATATATATATATATATATATATATATATATATATATATATATATATATATATATATATATATATATATATATATATATATAATACTTATATATCTCTGATTATAAGTACATATACATACGCACATGCATATATGTATATATATGTATACAATACATACATATATATATATATATATATATATATATATATATATATATATATATATATATATATATATATATATATATATATATATATATATGCATGTATTGTATACATATATATACATATATGCATGTGCGTATATATATGTACTTATAATCAGAGATATATAAGTATTATATATATATATATATATATATATATATATATATATATATATATATATATATATATATATATATATATATATATATATATATATGTATATAATACTTATATATCTCTGATTATAAGTACATATACATACGCACATGCATATATGTATATATATGTATACAATACATATATATATATATATATATATATATATATATATATATATATATATATATATATATATATATGCATGTATTGTATACATATATATACATATATGCATGTGCGTATGTATATGTACTTATAATCAGAGATATATAAGTATTATATATATATATATATATATATATATATATATATATATATATATATATATATATATATATATACATATATATATATATATATATATATATATATATATATATATATATATATATATATATATATATATATATATATATATATATATATATATATATATATATATATATATATATATATATAAGTGTGTGTGTGTGGGTGTGTGTGTGTGTGCGTGTGTGTGTGTTTGTGTCTGCGTTTACCTAATTGTGATTACCAATTTGTGTTTACGAGAAAGAGCCCAAAGCTCGTATCTTCCCGTCTCCTGATCGGTGCCATTTTCTACATAATGATACTTATCATACTTGTCCTTAAAACTATGGATTGAGATAGCATTAGCTACCTCCTCGCTCAGCGAATTCCAATTAACAACTACTCATACACTAACAAAAAGTATTTCCATACATCCTGCAAAGAAGTTTTCTTACGAAGCTTCAAACTATGACCTCTAGTTCTAGAGCCAGCCATATCAAAATATCGATCCCTATCCACTCTATCATAACCATGAAGGAATTTAAATAATGTCACCATATCCCCCCTTCAATCTTCTAGCTTCGAGTGATGGTAAGTCTAATTCCCTCAGCCTCTCATCATAACTGAGATTGCGTATTTCTGGCACCAGTTTTGTGGCATGTCTTTGAACTTTTTCAAGCTTAGGTATGTGCTTTTTCAAGTGCCGATTCCAAAAGGGAGCTGCATATTCGAGTTTTGGCCTCATATAGGTTACATAAATATTTCTGAACATTTACTTTTTTTTTTTTTTTTAAGAGTGTGACACCGGGACAGGCAGAAACTGCCCTCATCAACAAAGGCCCGGGCACGAGAAAATACCAAGACGAAGGAAAAAAAAAAGGTTAAGGGCAAGGCAGAGATGAGGTAATGTCACACAAAGGAAAACGACAGACAGAAAAAACAGTCAAAGTAAAGAGGACCCAGAGATATGGAGGACTAGGCTCTGAGATGACGATAGATCTGCTTTTGAAGGATGAAAGGTCATAAGAATTAGGAAAGACAGAAGGAGGAAGAGAGTTCCAGAGTGTGGAGGTAGATGGGAAGAAGCAGTCGCTGCACCGATCAATCCGCGAGCTGCAAATGTCCACACAGTACCTGTGAGATGAGGCCGCTTGGCGAGTGTTACGCGGCCTCGCCATTGGAGGAGGGATGCAACTCGCCAACTCATCAGAGCAGCGATGGAAGTAGTAGCGATAGAAAAGAGAAAGGGAAGATACCTTACGGCGAAGAGAGAGAGGATCCAGGTTAGAAGTAAGAGAAGGATCATTAATGAGTCTGACTGCCTTAGATTGAACCCTATCAAGAAGATAAGTAAAGGAAGAAGCACCCCAGATGTGTGAGAAGTATTCTAAGCAGGGGCAGATAAGACCTTTGTAAATTTTAAGTAACTGTAATGAGGAAAAGTAATAACGAAAACGAAACAAAACTCCCAATTTTTTGGATGAAGATTTAGAAATTTGGATTATGTGATTCCTCCATGACAAGTTAGAGGCTATATAGATTCCTAATATATTGATAGAGTTAAGAGGGTAAATTTCATTAGTTTCGAAGACAATAGGGTTATCAGGAGGAGAAGGAGATAAAGAGATAGCCAGAAACTGTGTCTTGGAGGCATTGAATTTAACTAAATTTTGAGTGCCCCATTCAGATACTCTCTGCAAATCGGAGTTAAGAGTAGAAGAAAGAGTGACACGAGATTGATTACGAGTAACAGATGAAGGTTGTGAAGAAAAGGCAGAGGAAAAGTGAAGGGTAGAATCATCGGCAAAGGCATGAAGAAGAGAGGAAGATGGGGACTGTAGAAGATCATTGATGAAGAGAAGGAAGAGAGTAGGTGAAAGAACAGAGCCTTGTGGAACACCACTGGACACAGAGAAAGGGCTAGATGTCGCGCCATCAACAACTACAGATATAGAACGGTCAGTGAGAAAACTGGAAATCAGAGAACAGAAAGAAGGGGTAAAGCCGTAGGCAGGGAGTTTGGCCAACAGAGCCTTGTGCCAGACTCTGTCAAAAGCCTTAGAGATATCAAGGGCGACGACAAAGGATTCCCCATAGTTCCTCAGAGAAGATGACCATACATGAGTAAGATAGGACAGGAGATCACCGGTGGATCTTGCCTTGCGGAAGCCGTAATGGTGATCGGAGATAAGTGAGTTAGATTCAAGGCGTTTCAAGAAGTGAGCATTGAGCAAAGTTTCGAAAACTTTAGCAATAGAGGAGGTTAGAGCAATAGGTCGGTAGTTAGAAGGAATAGAGCGGTCACCCTTCTTAGGAACAGGTTGAACTAGAGCATGCTTCCAAGATGAAGGATAGATACTGGTTGACAGAATGAGGCGAAAATGACGGCAAAGCACGGGAGCCAGTTCATCTGCAAACTCCTTAAGGAACCTTGCAGGGATACCATCGGGACCAGATGCCTTGTTTGTCTTTAGTGAGCGAAGAACCTTATGAACTTTGCGTGAAGAAAGGCTAAGGGAGGGCATAGGGTTAGAGAGGGGAAAAGACTGAGGAACAGGTGCGCTGGAATCGTTGATAGAAGAGTTGGCAGAAAAATGAGAGCCAAAGAGAGTGGCTTTGTCAGTGGGAGAGCAAGCTATAGAACCATCAGAACGAATGAGAGGGGGAAAGCTTGAGTTACAGAAGTTTTTGGAGAGGTTTTTGGCTAAGGACCAGAAGCATTTGTCAGTGGGAGAGGAGTTAAGGTCATCAACTTTCTTTCTTATAAAGGAAGCCTTAGACCTTCGAATCTGAGCTGTACAGCGATTCCGAGCTATAATAAAAGCAGAGCGAGTTAAATCGGAAGGAGAGGCTTGGTAAGATCGGTGAGCCTGATTCCTAGCCTGGATAGCCATGGAGCAGGCACGGTCAAACCAAGGTTTAGGGGGAGAGAAAGTTTTTGTAGAAGAGGGGATGTACGCCTCCATTCCCGCGGTCATGATCTCGGCAACTTTTACAGCTACCCGATCAGGGTTGCGGGACCGAAAGCAGTAGTCATCCCATGGAAAGTCAAAGAGAAAGTTACGCAAATTTTCATATTGAGTTCGCTCGAAGTGCCAAAGGCGGCGTTGAGTAGGAGGGATTGGTGGTGGTGGAGCGAAAATGGAAGAGACAGAGATCATGGAGTGGTCAGATTTACCAAGAGGGGAAAGCACAGAATAAGAGTAGTTAGAAGGGTTAGAAGTAAAAAAAAGGTCAAGAATGTTAGCAGCTTGTTCGTGACGATCGGGAACACGAGTAGGATGGTTAATAATTTGCTCCAGATCATGAGTAATAGAGAAAGCAAGAGCCTCGCTTCCTCCCACATCAGTGTGAGAAGAATGAAGCCACTCACTGTGGTGTACATTGAAGTCTCCAATGTAGAGAACTTCGGCATGTGGGTGAGAAGATAGCAAGGACTCATGGCACGAGGAGAGATATTCAAAGAAAGATACAAACTCGGTGGAGTTTGGAGAACAGTAGCAGAAGCAAAGGATGATAGTGGTAGTGGAGAGATAGACTTTTAGCCAGAGAACATCAAAGTCAGGAGATTCAAGGTCCATGAGCCTCACAATAGGAGTGTTAATGTTGCAGTAAGCACAGACCCCACCTTTGGAACGAAAACGAGTATACAGATTATAGTGGGAGATTTGGAAAGGGTCAGTGGAAGCATGTATAGACAACTGGGTTTCAGATAGGAGGAGGAGGTTAGGGAGGAAAGAGCCCAAGTGCTGTTCCACAGACGAAAGATTAGAGTTCAGCCCACGAATGTTTGAATAGTGAAGAGTGAAAGAAGCAGATCTATTAGGAGGTGCAAGGTTAAGAGCAGAACCATTACTACCACCAGGTGTGTCTGTCCTCTAGCCAATGGTGGAGTCAACATGATCCCCGGAGATTCTTCGCACCCCACTATGCCGGGTACTGGGGGCCATTAGTTGTGAACCTTCCATAAATAATGACAAAATGTGAGGAAAAGGAAAGTAAAAGAGACAGATGTGCAGAATGTTGTGACTTGTCAAATGTAATGGAATAGCAAGAGATGTGTAATGAATATGCCAGAATATTCAGTGTAGATATAGGCATGAGGAAAGAACCGTCCTGAAGGAAGATTCAACCTGGAACTGTCTGGACCAGTCCTAGTTGCATCCTAATACCTTCAGTCGTAGTCTTTCAACGGGCGGCTGGTGCCATGGCCAACCTACTATCCATGTGCCTTGTCCATGTGCCTGAAGGCTACCCTTACATTTGAAGAGAAAGCATATGCTGCCCTTATTATGCCATTTATATGTATTTCTGGAGACAAATCTGCAAGTATGTTTACTTCTCTCATTTTCTGTCTCTTGAAGTTGTACTATAGCCACCGAGTAGTCAAGCTTGGGCCTTCTTGCACCTGTACCCACTCTCATTACCTTACATTTTGAAGTATTGAATTTCATTAGCCACATTTCTGACCACTCATGCAGACTATTTAGATTTTCCTGAAGTTCTCTACCATGGTTCTCGTTTCCTACTTTCTTCACAATCTTTGCATCATCTGCAAACATATTCATGAATGAATTTACAGACTCTGGTAGGTCATTTACATATATAAGGGACAAAAGTGGCCCTAAAACTGAACCCTGTGGAACTCCACTACTAACTCTTCTCCATTCAGACACTGAGTGTCTTACTCTAACCCTCTATTCCCTTCCTTTTAAGTAAGTTTTTATCCTTTCCAAGACAATTCCACCTATTCTAGCCATTGCTTGCAGCTTCCTAAGAAGTCTCCCATGTGGAACAGTGTCAAGCGCTTTCTGGAAGTCTAGGCATAGGCAATCTGCCCAGCCCTCTCTTTCCTGTAAGATTCGGCTTACCTCATCATAAAATTCTAATAAGTTTGTTACTATTGATCTACCTTCTCTGAAGCCATGTTGCCTCACTGACAAAAAGTTGAAGGA
Source organism: Halocaridina rubra (assembly GCA_037179515.1). Classification (NCBI taxonomy): domain Eukaryota; kingdom Metazoa; phylum Arthropoda; class Malacostraca; order Decapoda; family Atyidae; genus Halocaridina; species Halocaridina rubra. Next base: position 57,946 of record JAXCGZ010022676.1, on the reverse strand, counting down.
TTCCAAGTGAAGAGAGATATGTCTCCTTAGTAGTTTCTCCATAACTTTGCAAACTATGCTGGTCAAGGAAACTGGTCTATAGTTTAGAGCCGTATCCCTCCTTCCTTTTTTGAGATAGGTATCACGTTTGTTTGTTTCCAGAATCCTGGAATCTCTGCACACACACACACACACACACACACACACACACACACACACACACACACACACACACACACACACACACACACACACACACACACACACACACACACACACACACACACACACACACCCTTGAAGATATTCTGCCTGAGAGTAGAGGCACTGAGGACATGAGATTACATCAAAATGAATGAGCGTTTTGCACTTATTGACTGGGGAACCTTATTTTACAACAAATCTGTACAAGAAATGTATTGCATCTTTTGTGAGAAATATTGGAAGATAGTAGATTGCTGCATACC
>JAXCGZ010022676.1:40000-50000 GCA_037179515.1 Halocaridina rubra | reverse complement strand
TCTTACTCTCTATTGCACTGCAAACGGAGTATAACAGCTGTAATTCCTAAAACACAAATACAGCGACTCATTATAGGAATGGATTAAAACTTAAGACAAAAAAAAGAAGAAGAAGAATTTCTGAGTCACAAATGAGGACTGTAACGCTTATATTAGTGCTTAAAATAACAACTAAAAATCCTCTCCTCCTTTGTTACTCATGTCTCTCATTTTTACTGCTATTCATTGACTATATAACTCTGTCCTCTGTTTCATAGCAAACGCAGATTTTGACATCCGTAATTCCTAAACTATAACTAAACAATTTAATGTTCATTCGGTTAAAATCAGTACTTTATAACTAGCTAAAAATCAACTGTTTGTTACTTATTTATCTATTATAGCTGATACTAACTGGCTCTATAACCTTGTCCTCTATTTCATGGCAAACGTAGATTGTAACGTCTGTGAACTTTGACGAGGCCTATCCAGCCGCTCGCTCTCTGCTTGGACGCTCTCTGCATTCACTGCAGAATTTCTACTCTCACTCTTCCTGGGTTGAACAAGGGAACAGCGATATCTTATGGGACCTCGGATTACCCTCCTTCCCGGGTTTCGAAAATACTGCAAATGAGACGGAAGACGTGTGTACTCCTTGCCCAGATCCATATGTAGGTATATCTATTAATTTAATGGTCTTTATGTTTTGATTATATATATATATATATATATATATATATATATATATATATATATATATATATATACATATATATATATATATATATATATATATATATATATATATATATATATATATATATATATATATATATATATATATATATATATATATATGCTATGCACATGAGCCATAATTCCCCTTATAAAGGGAGTGACTGAGTCAAGGCAAAATATTCTGACTCTCTAGGGAGAGAAAATACAGAGGAAAGGATTCTCAGTCCCCTCTCTCCGCCCCATTTAATTGATTCTTACGACATTCAGGGAAACACGGAGAAAGTAATCTAGGGGGAATATATTTATATATATATATATATATATATATATATATATATATATATATATATATATATATATATATATATATATATATATATATATATATATATATATATATATATATATATGCATACAGTCAACTTCACTAATGCTGAAGGATATTGTAAAAGCATGTGGTGTGGCGTCATTATAGGGAAAGTTAATTCACAGAGAAATTAATTCCATGGTATGTCTTTGAGTACTCAGAAATATAGTCAATGAAGTCAGTAAGAGATTTAATTTTTTTTCGTCAGGGTTCCTGCACGGGAAATACGATTGGAGGCGCAGGCCTGACCTCGGGTTATTATACCTACGACGACCCAGAAGCCATTGGAATTCTCATACCTAAACCCACAGGTAATAATATTAATGCATCATTTCATGTGTAACAATGAGTCCCCAGTAGAATGAGGGTGGCTACAGACATGTTGGAGCTAAGGAATTAAGACTGGATCCTCCCCTATCACCCCGTGGTGGGATCGAATCCGCGTTTGTTGTTTCTCGACTTACGAGCTCTACCACTAAGCTACTGAGGCCCCGAAAACACTCTATGCACAATTTTATGTCTCAATTAGTCTTCCGTCGAATAGGGGATGCACGCAGGCATGTTGGGACTGAGTGATTATGTTGGATGCCTTTCCTGACGCCCCCTGGTGGGATCGAACTCACGTTGGTTTCTCTTCAACTTGCGTACTCTACCACTTCGCTACATAGGCATGATAAATATTCGTAGTAGCACACTAACCAACATACTATGTGTTTTGTTGGTCTGGATGAATGAGTCAATTATATTTAACTAAATAATTGAATAAATATAATTACTCTGGGGACCGCTTTAGCATAATAGTAGAATGTTCGACTCGGGAGGTAACAAACTCGCGATCGAGTCCACCGCGGGGTGTTAGTTGAGGCATCCAGCATTAATCCCCTAGCTCCAACTTGTCTGTGCCCACCTCTATATAGAGACAGATAGCGACACAAGCAACGGCAAAGTCATATATTAAGAACGTTAAACGAATATTAAACTATTACATTGTGCACTAGTAATAGTAAGTTCATCATATATGGTTTGACCTGAGAAAACTTTATAGAAGAGATGAGCGAATGCAACATGGGTTAAGTCACCTCCTCTCGATCTTGTTGGTGTTAGTTTCTGAGAGCTATAAGCAAGTATGTCAGGTTTCATCATTCTTTATTACAAACAAAATTGGTAATAACATTATTTACTTTTCATTTAATAGGTGACTCATATGACTTTTCAAAATTAGATGAATGACAAGAGGAAAGTTTCATTTTTAGGTTTATGATTTACCTGAGAAACAAAAATGATCCTAAAGTCTAAATTTACTATAAGGAAGTTTACCACTCAATGCCTGATACTGGGTTTATAATAAATTTCAATGCACACAAAGATAAAGAGGGACCGCGGTAGCCCAGTGGTAGAGTGTGCAAGTCGGGAAGCGAGTAAGGTGGATTCTACCCCATCCCGGGTCGTTGAGAAGGGTATCCAACCCTAATACCCTACATTCTACATATGTGCCCCCCTAAAAACGAATGGGGACTAAGTAGGACTTAAAACGGTGCAGACGAAACTAATATAAACATCGTTAATCATTTGCAATAACATCCACTAAAATACCTTTCTTTCCCAGATTTCATTCTAACACTAAGAATAGCAAAACGTTCATGGAGTTGGTCTAATCTGATAATTTTTTTTAGGGGGGGAGTAAATATAATTACTCATTAACCCATGAGAGGGCAGTTAACCTATTTAAGATTTAAATCTCTCTAATAAATGATTAACTGTGATTAAATGAGTGCAAAAGATAGGAATGAGTGTTGAAAGATTGTGTATTGATGAAGCGGACCAAAAGGAATTCTCACACTTGCTTGCACAGAAAACTGGGACGGATGGGTGTAGGGAGTTCCCATGACATGATATAGGAGGGGAAAACCAGCTACGGCTATGGGGCTCATGGTAAAAATTTCTTGCTCGCTTACACTGTGGATGACCTAAGCAGGGGCTAAGAGGAGTGATTGAGGTATATTAGCTTCTGAAAATGTGTGCGCTTTGACTCGACCATTCCTCTTACAAAGGGGATGGCGGTCACTTCATATGTATGTATGTATGTACGTAGCTTTATTTAGCCTAAACATTCTATTTTCTATTCCATTCTATCCCGGTGTCATAAACAGTCCAAAAATAATTTATTAACAACTAATACATGAGTTGTTTTATGAGGAAAACAGGCAACGCATAGTGCAGAACAGAGGTGGTTGGTGTGGGTGACAAACTGAAATTTTTCATCCCCAAGATAAATGTTTAAATTTTGATCTAACTCACGTTATGCTCTTATTTTGCATATATATATATATATATATATATATATATATATATATATATATATATTATATATATATATATATATATATATATATACAGACACACACGCACACACACACAAACTGGGGAAAGCTCTTAAGCCGTTTACCTGATCCTGTGGTTCCATATATTGTTAAAATCAGTATCCTTCCCATTTATATTAACTTGTTAGTTAGTTTGATACAAGAAAAAATTGAATAAGTAAAAAAAAAAAAAAATATCCACCTGTCAACAGTACTGAGTTAAGTTGCCAAGTAGTACAGCTGTCTTATTTTCTTCATTTTTTTTTTTGCTTTTCTTTTAGCTTTCTCTTTTACTATTTTGTTTTTATTTTGTATATATATTGAGTTAAATGTAAAGTCTAATCTTGTGATAACATACCTTGGTTAGCAAGTGGGTTTATCAGTTAGGAAGAATATATAGCAGAAACAGGTGGGTGCCACCTCAGACACAGGTTCGAATTTTTCCTTCAGGTTTGACTTTTGTTTTGTTGCATTTTTTTTTCTTTTTCTTTTTATCCTTAAATTACCATGGTCAAGTTTTTAAGTTAAGATGTGTTTTACCAGAAAAGAGATAAAATGAGTCACTAAATAGCACTTATATGGAGATATAAAAATTCGGTGTGAAGCTTAATTAAAAGTTTTTCCCTTTTTTTTTCCTCTTTCTCGTCTTCTTTCTATATTCTGTGAGAGGGAGAAAATAAAAATGATGCCATCTCTGTCCCAAACCTCTCCCATCCATGGGTCGGTAGGAGGGGTAGCCATCAGGAGACTCAAACAGAAAATCAAAAATTTAGAGGAAATGGTTATAAGCCTTGATGATAAAATTCAGAATATGGATGGAGAAATGAAAGAGAATGAAACACTCAGAGAGCAAATAAGATCTTTGGAGGAAGCAAATAAAGCACAAGGGCAGGAGAGAAAGGAACTAGAAAAAAGAATAAAGAAGCTGGAAGGGGAAATGAGTCAACTAGAATCTAGACTTTCTAAACAAGAAGATAAAAACAAACAGCTGAATGACAACCTAAAGGAATTAGATGTTAGTTCACTGCTCTCTTCTGAGAGAGACGAGATTGCTGCTTGGAATGTCCAGATTAAGGAAAACATTGAACAGTTCAGAAAAGAGTTCCAGGAGCTGAATATGGAAACGTATGCCATGAAAACTTCCTTTGCTGATGCACTAAAGGGGAATGTGGCAGTAAAAGAGGCTGTAAAGGTGGTGGCACTGGAAAACATACAAACAGTTGACTATAAAGAGACAGTAATCGAAAAAGAAGACAGTGGTAATCTCAGGCATAAGCGAGTCCCAGGAGCCAACATGGCAGGGGAGACTTGAAGAAAATAAAGCTAGGGTTGTAGACCTGATAAGAAAGCTTGGAGTAGTATGTGGTCCTGAGGATATTGTAAACATCCACCAACTAGGTAAATATTCGAGGGAAGGAAAGCCGAGACCAACAAAAGTAACCTTTGAGAGAGGGGAAACATGTAGGGAAATATTGTTGAGAAAAAAAAAGTCTAAAAGACCTTCAAGAATTCAAAGAAGTGTTCATTAGACAATACAGAACACAGGAAGAGATGGGAAAGATCAAAAACTTGTTGCAAGAGGCAAGAAGGTTAAATGATGAAAGATATGAAGAAGAGAAGAAAAATTTTCATTACAGAGTTCTTCCAGACAAAGGGGAGATAAAGAAGATAATGACAGAAGATCAGGGGATGGGGCCTCATTAAGATTGTTATACACAAATGCTGATGGATTAGCTGGCAAGGCAGTCGAATTAAAAGATAGGATTCACAACAGTAAGGCAGATATAGTAGCAATTACAGAGACTAAGTTGAGTGAGGACATAAACAGTGTCACAGTTTTTCCTAAGGGTTTCAGAATACTAAGGGTTGAATGATCTGAGAGGACTGGTGGAGGGATAGCACTGCTCATAAGTGAAAGGATTCAAGTCGAAGAAATAAACTTGGCTATAGAAAGTGAGTTCAAGGAATTTCTTGTTGCTCGCATAAATACTGGGTCAGAGAGCATTATAATAACTGTTGTATACAACCCACCAAGGAACCAAAATAGGCTTGAAGTTTATGAGGAAAGTCATATAGGTACTATTGAAGTCATAAACTCAGTTGTTAACATGGCACGGGAAAAAAAAATGTAGGATTTTGATTATGGGAGACTTTAATCATAAAGAGATAGATTGGATAAATCTTGACCCACACAGTGGTGAGGACTCATTCGGGGCAAGATTCCTAGATTGCGTACAAGGGAATTTCCTACACCGACATGTAATGGAACCAACAAGGGCCAGGGGTGGGGATGAGCCATCACTACTTGATCTAGTGTTCACAGATAATGTGTTGGATATTGAAAAAATTGAGTATGAACCACCAATTGGAAAGAGTGACCACTGTGTGTTGTTGATGGAGTATATCATTGAAGATATTCTTCCTGAGAGTAGAGGCACTGAGGACATGAGGAGGAACTATCCGAAAGGAGATTACATCAAAATGAATGAGCTTTTTGCAGTTATTGACTGGAGAACCTTATTTTACAACAAATCTGTACAAGAAATGTATGACATCTTTTGTGAGAAATATGGGAAGATAATAGATTGCTGCATACCTGTCACCAAAGTAGGTGTAATTCATGCCAGAGAGAAATGGTTCGATAATGGGTGTAAAAGAGCTAAGGAGTGGAGAGACAAATGCTGGAAAAGGTATAGGAGGAGAAAAAACATAAATGCCTGGCAAACCTACAAAAGAGCAAGAAATGACTACCTAAGTAAAAGGAGAGAGGTAGAGAGAGACTATGAGAGGGACATCACCAGGAAGGCTAAAGAAAATCCCAAGCTTTTCCACAGCTTTATCAGAGGAAAACTGAAGGTAAAAGAACAGGTTTTAAGGCTAAAGAGAGCGGATGGAAGCATCACTGAGACGGATGAAGAGATCTGCAAAGAATTGAACAAGGAGTTTCAGTCAGTATTTACAGTAGAAAATACCCCACCCCCTCAGATTGCAGTGATAGAAGCTCAAGGGCCGGTATTAGAGAACATCAACCTTACAGCCACAGAGGTATGCAAAGCGCTGATGGATTTAGATGTTCATAAAGCTACAGGTCCTGATGACATATCCCCTCATGTGCTTAAAAAATGCGCAAACACAATATCAGTGGCACTAAGTATCATATTTAAGGAGTCACTGGAGTCGGGGAAGATTCCAAGATGCTGGAAACAAGCAAATGTGATACCTATCTTCAAAAAGGGAAGGAGGGATACGGCTCTGAACTATAGACCAGTTTCCTTGACCAGCATAGTTTGCAAAGTTATAAAGAAACTACTAAGGAAACATATCTCTCTTCACTTGGAATCCTTCAACTTTTTGTCAGTGAGGCAACATGGCTTCAGAGAAGGTAGATCAACAGTAACAAACTTATTAGAATTTTATGATGAGGTAAGCCAAATCTTACAGGAAAGAGAGGGCTGGGCAGATTGCATATTCCTAGACTTCCAGAAAGCGTTTGACACTGTTCCACATGGGAGACTTATTAGGAAGCTGCAATCAATGGCTAGAATAGGTGGAAATGTTTTAGAATGGATAAAAACTTACTTAGAAGGAAGGGAACAGAGGGTTAGAGTAAGACACTCAGTGTCTGAATGGAGAAGAGTTAGTAGTGGAGTTCCACAGGGTTCAGTTTTAGGACCACGTTTGTTCCTTGTATATGTAAATGACCTACCAGAGTCTGTAAATTCATTCATGAATATGTTTGCAGATGATGCAAAGATTGTGAAGAAAGTAAAAAACGAGAACAATGGTAGAGAACTTCAGGAGGATCTAAATAATCTGCATGAGTGGTCAGAAAAGTGGCTAATGAAATTCAATACTTCAAAATGTAAGGTAATGAGAATGGGTACAAGTGCAAGAAGGCCCAAGCTTGACTACTCGGTGGCTGGAGTACAAGTTCAAGAGACAGAAAATGAGAGAGATCTAGGAATAAACATACTGGCAGATTTGTCTCCAGAAATACATATAAATGGCATAGTAAGGGCCGCATATGCATTCTTATGAAATGTAAGGGTAGCCTTCAGGCCCATGGACAAGGAAATGTTCAGAAATATTTATGTAACCTATGTGAGGCCAAAACTCGAATATGCAGCCCCCTTTTGGAATCCGCACTTGAAAAAGCACATAGCTAAGCTTGAAAAAGTTCAAAGACATGCCACGAAACTGGTGCCAGAAATACGCAATCTCAGTTATGATGAGAGGCTGAGGGAATTAGACTTACCATCACTCGAAGCTAGAAGAGTGAGGGGGGATATGGTGACAGTCTTTAAATTCCTTCATGGTTATGATAGAGTGGATAGAGATCGATATTTTGATATGGCTGGCTCTAGAACTAGAGGTCATAGTTTGAAGCTTCGTAAGAAAACTTCTTTGCAGGATGTAAGGAAATGCTTTTTCAGTGTAAGAGTAGTTGATAATTGGAATTGGCTAAGCGAGGAGGTAGTTAATGCTATCTCAATCCATAGTTTTAAGGACAGGTATGATAAGTATGACTAAGTATAAAATGGAACCGATGAGGAGACGGGAAGATACGAGCTTTGGGCTCTTTCCCGTAAACACAATTAGGTAATCACAATTAGGTAATCACATCCATACACACACACATACATATATATATATATATATATATATATATATATATATATATATATAATATATATATATATATATATATATATATATATATATATATATATATATATATATATATATATATATATATATATATATATATATATATATATATATATATATATATATATATATATATATATATATATGCAACATTCTTTTGAAAGAATTGCATTTTTGTGTTTCTAGTAGAGATTTTCATAAAATTCATACACATGACAGTCTTTTTTATTTTCAACTACAGGTGGCAAATGTAGCCATGGGGGAGCTCTGGACGAAAGTGCTGCGACACCTGCCGAAGGCGGCATCAACAAGGACACAGCATCACCCTGTTTCTCACCCCACCATCATCTACACGCACAGGCTACGGAACTTGCTGTGCAGGTCAGTCACGCAATCCTTTTTCATACAAGCACCCGCACATACACAAACATATTTACGTGACGTATGAGAGACCAAAGCTTCTATATGCAGTGCCCTTCCAGAATCCGCTCTTGAGTAAACCATTGGTATGCCATTTCAGTTCATCAAAGATGCTCTACCCATGATTGCATCCTATATTCTAACTATTATGAACACTTCCATTGTTACTAAAAAGTTTCCTGACTCTTGGAAAATATCACATGTAATACCTCTGCATAAAAAGGGGGACAGAGAAGATGTGACAAACTATCGTCCCATTTCCCTGCTACCCATTTTCTCTAAAATATTAGAAAAAATTGTTGCATGCCAACTTATGTCATATTTAGAATCAAATAGACTATTAAATATTAACCAACATGGTTTCAGACCGAAACTTTCGACGGAAACTGCACTGCTTAAAGTTACGAATAGTATATATAATAATATAGATATGAAAAAAATATCTCTGCTTGTATTATTAGATTTATCAAAAGCCTTCGACAGTGTAAACCATGAAATTCTTTTAAGTAAATGTATTAACTTAAATATTGATCCAAGCTGGTTTAGCGAGTATCTATCTAATCGTAAACAGTCCATACGTCTTAACAACATTATCTCTGTGCTAAAAAATTTATCATTTGGTGTTCCACAAGGATCAGTACTTGGTCCTATCCTCTTCTCCATTTACGTAAATGATCTATCTTCTTTCATTTCTGACTGTCTAGTCGTACAATATGCAGATGGCACTCAACTACTCCTTAGTGGTGATATTAATAATCTCCCAGAGCTAACTTTAAGAGTAGAAAACACTCTGTCAAAAATTAAAACCTATTTCCAAGAAATTGGGCTGTTAATTAACGAAAGTAAAACACAGTGCATATTTATTGGTTCAAGGTTCCACATGGCACAAATTCCAGAAAACACAATAATTAATTTTTACGACAATATTATCACACCTAGCAAAACAGCCAAAAACCTAGGAATTCACTTTGATAACCACATGTTGTTTGATTCCCACATAGATAAAGTAAGCAAAAAGGTTACAGGAACATTAATGTACTTATCACGTATAAAAGACAATTTTGAGACTACCACTCGAATAACTGTTGTTGAATCTCTAGCCCCAAGTCACATTAATTACTGTTTGGGGAGCTACCACTAAGACTCAGATAAACAGAATACAGAAGCTTATTAATTTTGCAGCTCGAGTTGCCCTGGGAGGAATAAGAAAATATGACCACATCACACCAGCTCTCAATAAACTTGGGTGGCTGCGGGCAGAAAATAAGGTCGCTTATGCTATTTATGTTTTTGTATTCAAAATTTTGGAGCATCATTATCCTAGCTGGCTATTTGATTTAAAAACAGTCAGGGATATAAGGGGAACCAACACAAGACAGAGCAGTGAGCTCTTTATTCACAGAACAAACACAGAAGCAGGTTCAAAGATGATCACTATCAAAGGGCCAACACTCTGGAATAATATTCC
>JAXCGZ010022676.1:10000-35000 GCA_037179515.1 Halocaridina rubra | reverse complement strand
TAGGTAATCACAATTAGGTAATCACACACACACACACACACACACACACACACACACACACACACACACACACACACTATATATATATATATATATATATATATATATATATATATATATTCACACACACACGCACACACACACACACACACACACACACACACACACACACACACACATACATATATATATATATATATATATATATATATATATATATATATATATATATATATATATATATATATGTATATATATATATATATATATATATATATATATATATATATATATATATATATATATATATATATATATATATATATATATATATATATATATATATATATATATATAATATTATTGTTTTTAAGATGTGGGTCCAGTGACAAGGACTGATGACCCAATCGTGTTCTTGGATGCTGTGAATTCTCTTACGGCAAGCGGAGGTGGTGATGTGCCTGAGCTATTTTGGGGAGGCTTACAGGTGGGTGATTCACTACAATCAAAGGTCTCATAACAATTGCATTCATTGTCAATATTAACATACTCATAATTATTATGCATACTAAAATATTTCTTATTAATAATTAAGAATATTTGATCAGTGTTGTTTCTTTATTGTTATTTATTTGGCGTTATACTTTACCTGTTTTCATTTATTTCCTCCTCTTCAAAGTGGCATAAAATGCTAGAAATTATTTGTTATTTTGGGTTATTCTTCTTGTTTTTACTGTCGTATGGGGTAATCGTTTGCCAGAGCTTACGCAATCCCAGTTTTAATCAAATACTAGCAGATCCCAATCCTGGCCATGCCTCCAACTAACACTCTTTCTTGTGGCTATATGAACATTAAGTGGCCCTTTAACAAGCTGGTTGGCCAGTTACGTACTCGGATGTAGATAGTACATTTTACTGATAGATGACGACCAATCGACTGGTGAAGCCTTAGAACTATATATGGTATTGGGAACAAGCCAGTTAGTGAACGGGGTAGTTTGTGGAGAACAGCAAAAGATAAGTTCTCTTCATAAGTAATGCAATACTCTATGGTTAGTCGTGTATCAGCTGTTGTCGTGCATTAGCTTCGTGCCCTGTTAGTTGCATGTCAACCTCAGACCCTCTGTGTCGTGCATTAGCTTCGTGCCCTGTTAGTTGCATGTTTGTGCATAGTTGTGTATCACCCTCAGGTCCTGTTAGTCATATATCAACTTCGTGCCCTGTTGTTCACGCAAGTTTAGTACCTCTCCCGTTCGCCCAAGTGCATAGTCTCTCGTAAACATATGTGTATAGTCTCTTGTAAATATACATGCATATATTTTCTCGTAATAGGCTTTAAGGCCAGAACCGAGTGCTTCCTTCAAGAACCTATATTATCATTACCCTTCTTCAATATGCTCACATACTAACCTAGCTCAGAGTTTGGATCACGGTAGTTCAGTAGTTGTAGCTCTTAACTCGGAGACTACCAGCCGAGCATCAATACTACTGTGGGGAGGTTCTTTTTTTTTATGAGTGTGACTCCGGGACAGACAAGAAAACTGGCATCATCAATAAAGGCCTGCGCACGAAGAAAACATTAAGACGAGGAGAAATTAAAAGGTTGAGGACTAGGCAAAGATAAAGAAATGATATGCAATAAGAAAAGGACAAGCTGAAGAATAGTAAAGATATTGAGGATCTAGAGATATGGCAGGATGATGCCGTGAGATGACGATAGATCAGTTTTTTGAAGGAAGATAAGTTATAAGAATTAGGGAAGGAAGAGAGTTCCAGAGTCTGTAGGTGGATGGGAAGAACCAGTCATTACACTTACTAATCTGCGAGCTACAAATCTCTACATAGTACCTGTGAGACACAGCACTTGGGAGTTTTACGCGGCCTAGGCAATGGGGAAGGGATACAACTCGCCAACTCATCAAGCAGAGATGGAAGTAGAAGAGACAGGAAAGAGAAGGGGATGATACCTTGCTGCGAAGAGAAAGAGAATCCTGATTAAAAGTAAGAGAAAGGTCATTAGTGAGACTGATTACCTAAGATGCAGCCCCATCAAGAAGATAAGTATAAGAAGAAGCACCTCAGATGTGCAAGCAGTATTCTGAGTAGGCATGTTTAAGTAACTGGAAAAAGGAAAAGTAAAGACTAAAACGAAACAAAACCCTCATTTTTTTATGCAGATTTAGAAATTTGAATTATGTTATTCCTCCAAGACAAGTTAGTCTATCTGGATTCCTAATATGTTAATAGAATTAAGAGGGTAAAATTTACCAGTTTTGAAGACAATAGGGCTGTCAGGAGGAGCAGCAGATAAAGATAGCCAGAAACAGTGTCTTGGAGGCATTAAACTTAACTAAATTTTGAATGCCCTACTCAGATACATGATGCAAATCGGAGATGAGAGTTGAAGACATGGTGATATGAGACTGATTACGAGTAGCAGATAAAAGTTGCCAAGAGAAGGCAGAGGAAAAATGAAGGGAAGAATCGTCAGTAAAGGCATGGAGAAGAGAGAAGTACGGGAACTGAAGAAGAACGTTGAGGAAGAGAGGGAACAGAGTAGATGAAAGAACAGAGCCCTGTGGAACACCACTGGTAGCTGGGAATGAGCTAGATATTGTGCCGTCAAGAACCACAGACATAAAACTATCAGAAAGAAAACTGGAATCAGAGAACAGAAAGAAAGGATAAAGAGATATGTAGGGAGTATGGCCAAAAGAACCTTGTGTCAGACTCTTGGAATTATCAAGGGCGATGATATAGTTCCTCAGAGAAGATGACCAACCATGAGTAAGAGAGGACATGAGGTCAAAAGTGGATCTTGCCTTGAGGAAACCATGCTAGTGATCGGAGATAAATGAGTTAGAGTGAAGATGTTTCATGAAATGAGAATTGAGGAAAACATTGAATGTTTTGGCAATAGCAGATGTTAGGGCAATAGGTCAGTAGATTGAGGGATTATAGTGGTCACCCTTCTTATGAAAAGGTTGAACTAGAGGATGTTTCCAAGATGAAGGATAGATACTGGTTGAGAGAAGGAGGCGAAAATGATGGTAAGTCACAAGAACCAGGTCACCTGCAAAATTCTTAAGGAACCTTGCAAGGATACCATCGGGTTTGAATGCCTTGTTCGTCTTTAGAGAGATATGTCCATTATGGACTTTGTGTGAAGAAAGAATATGGGAGGGCATAGGGTTAGAGAGGGGTAAAGTACAAGGAAAAGGTATGTTGGAATCGCTTACAGAATGGTTGGCAGAAAAGTTAAATCCAAAAAGAGTGGCTGTGTCAGTGGGAAAGCAAGCTATGGAACCATCAGGAAAAAATGAGAAAGGGAGAGCTTATTTCACAAAGATTGTGGAGAGGTATTTGGCTTAAGACCAGAAACATTTATTAGTTGGAAAGGAGTTAAAGTCACCAGCTATCCTTCTTAAAAAGGGAGTTTTAGCGTTCTGAATCTGATTAGTGCAGCAATTAATAGCTGTAATAAGACAGAGCAACATAAATCAGCATGAAAGGCTTGGTACGACTGGTATGCCCAAATCTTGGCCTGAAGAGCCATGGAGCAGGTCCGTCCAAATCAAGGATTAGGGGGAGAAAAGTTTTCGTAGAGGAGGGGTTGAACACCTCCTTTCCCGAGGTTATGATCTTGGCAACTTTTAGGGCTACCTGATCAGGGTTGCTGATCCAGAAGCAATAGTCATTATATGGGAAGTCATAGAGATAGTTATGCAAATCGAAGCATTGGATATACTCAAAGTGTCAAAGGTGGCGCTGAATTGGAGGAACCGATGGAAGGGGAGTGAATATGGAAGAGATTGCGATCACAGAGTGGTCAGATTTATCAAGAGGGGAAAGCACAAACTATGAGTAGTTTGAAGGATTAGAAGTAAGAAATAGATCAAGAGTGTTAGATGCATGTTTGTGGCGATCAGGAACACGAGAAGGATGTTTGATAATCTGTTAAAGATCATGAGTAATAGAGAAAGCAAGGGAGTCACTTCCTCCCACATCAGTGTGAGAAGAATGAAGCCACTCGCTGTGGTGTATATTGAAGTCTACAATATAAAGAACTTCAGTATGTCGGTGAGAAGATGGGAAGGACTCATGACAAGAGGACAGATATTCAAAGAAAGGCACAGAGTCTGTGAAGTTAGGAGAGCCATAGATGAAGCAAAGCAAAATTGTGGTTGTGGAAAGATTGAGCTTCAGCCAGAGAACATCAGAGTCAGGAGATTCAAGGTCCATGAGCCTTATAACAGAAGTGCTTGTGTTGCAGCAGGCACAGACTTCCCCTCTGGAATGGAGATGAAACTGTAGGTTACATTGCGAGACTTGACATGGGTCAGGGGAGTCATGGCTAGGCAGCTGAGATTTAGAGAGAAGGGGGAGTTTAGAGAGGGACGTTCCATAGTATTGCTCCTCAGACAAAAGATTGGAGTTCAGACCAAGAATATTAGAGCAGTGAAGGCATCCAGCTTTAATTCATTAGTTCCAGCCTGTCTGTGTTCACCCCATCTGAATGGGGATTAATAGTACCACATAAAAAGGCAAAACAAACTAGTGTACGTCACACTGGTTTGGACACGTTTTATCATCCTCCAGTAATTACTAATTACCAATATTTACAGACATTTTTTGCCAATGAGTAGGAGATGGAGTTAAATGAGAGAATAAAGAATATAATAACATTCTTGCAATGTTATACCCACTATTAAAGGAAAAGTCAATCCCAAAAGACCACCATTTATACAATGATACTTCGACCTATATCAACATATGGTTGTGAAACTTGGGCATTAACCACCAAAACAGAATCAAAGATTCAAGCTGCAGAAATGAGGGTATTGTGATTAATAAGGGGCGTTACCAGGAGAGATAAACTGAAAAATGTGAAAATTAGAGAAGACCTGGGAGTGAGCCCTCTGTTGGAGTTCACAGAAATAAGGATACTGCAGTGGTTTGGTCACGTAAAAAAAATGCCAGATGACAGATATCCAAAAAGGTACCTGGCGTGGCAGCCACAAGGAAGGAGGACAGTGGGCTGTCCGTGAAAGAGATGGCTGGATTGTGTGGACAGAACTCTAAAAACTAGAGGAACATCCGTGCAACAGATGGAGGAGGAAAGACCATACGAAGACAGAAGCGAGTGGAGGAGCTTCATACATGGTCAGTCGACTGACAGATAGAGAACTATCTACTCAGGCATATGGTGAGAAGGTGAGAAGGTTTTTTCTCCTTGCTATTACCACGACAACAGTGACTATGACATTTCATATATATTTACTTCCAAAACCTCAACACAAACTATATCGAGAGCTTGATGACAATTAAATATATCTAATCTTGTTTGGGATTATTACTGAATAATTAACTCTAGTAAGCATGTCAACATTGCATAGAATATATTAATCATTATCTGACAAAAATTCTTAGCATAAAAAGAAGTTTGGGTGGGTTTAGACACTTGCTAAAATCTAAGAGAGCTTATTTTGGTTTACATAATTCAGCACTAACGTCAATAAATGTACAGTACACACACACACACACACACGCACACACACACAACTTTTTGTCAGTGAGGCAACATGGCTTCAGAGAAGGTAGATCAACAGTAACAAACTTATTAGAATATTATGATGAGGTTAGACGAATCTTACAGGAAAGAGAGGTCTGGGCAGATTGCATATTCTTAGACTTCCAGAAAGCGTTTGACACTGTTCCACATGGGAGACTTATTAGGAAGCTGCAAGCAATGGCTAGGATAGGTGGAAATGTCTTGGAATGGATAAAAACTTACTTAGAAGGAAGGGAACAGAGGGTTAGAGTAAGACACTCAGTGTCTGAATGGAGAAGAGTTAGTAGTGGAGTTCCACAGGGTTCAGTTTTAGGGCCACTTTTTTTCCTTGTATATGTATATGACCTACCAGAGTCTGTAAATTCATTCATGAATATGTGTGCAGATGATGCAAAGATTGTGAAGAAAGTAAAAATCGAAAACAATGGTAGAGAACTTCAGGAGGATCTAAATAGTCTGCATGAGTGGTAAGAAAAGTGTCCAATAAATTCAATATATGTGTGTGTGTGTGTGTATATATATATGTGTGTGTGTGTGTGTGTGTGTATATATATGTGTGTGTGTGTGTGTGTGTGTGTGTGTGTATATATATATATATATATATATATATATATATATATATATATATATATATATATATATATATATATATATATATATATATATATACATGTGTGTGTGTGTGTGTGTGTGTGTGTGTGTGTGTGTGTAATTAACTAATTGTAATTACCTAATTGTGTTTACGGGAATGAGCCCAAAGCTCGTATCTTCCCGTCTCCTCATCGGTTCCATTTTATACAGTGATACTTATCATACCTGTCCTTAAAACTATGGATTGAGATAGCATTAACTACCTCCTCGCTTAGCCAATTCCAATTATCAACTACTCTTACACTGAAAAAGTATTTCCTTACATCCTGCAAAGAAGTTTTCTTACGAAGCTTCAAACTATGACCTCTAGTTCTAGAGCCAGCCATATCAAAATATCGATCTCTATCCACTCTATCATAACCATGAAGGAATTTAAAGACTGTCACCATATCCCCCCTCACTCTTCTAGCTTCCAGTGATGGTAAGTCTAATTCCCTCAGCCTCTCATCATAACTGAGATTGCGTATTTCTGGCACCAGTTTCGTGGCATGTCTTTGAACTTTTTCAAGCTTAGCTATGTGCTTTTTCAAGTGCGGATTCCAAAAGGGGGTTGCATATTTGAGTTTTGGCCTCACATAGGTTACATAAATATTTCTGAACATTTCCTTGTCCATGTGCCTGAAGGCTACCCTTACATTTGATAAGAATGCATATGCTGCTCTTACTATGCCATTTATATGTATTACTGGAGACAAATCTGCCAGTATGTTTACTCCTAGATTTCTCTCATTTTCTGTCTCTTGAACTTGTACTCCAGCCACCGAGTAGTCAAGCTTGGGCCTTCTTGCACTTGTACCCATTCTCATTACCTTACATTTTGAAGTATTGAATTTCATTAGCCACTTTTCTGACCACTCATGCAGATTATTTAGATCCTCCTGAAGTTCTCTACCATTGTTCTCGTTTTTTACTTTCTTCACAATCTTTGCATCATCTGCAAACATATTCATGAATGAATTTACAGACTCTGGTAGGTCATTTACATATACAAGGAACAAAAGTGGCCCTAAAACTGAACCCTGTGGAACTCCACTACTAACTCTTCTCCATTCAGACACTGAGTGTCTTACTCTAACCCTCTGTTCCCTTCCTTCTAAGTAAGTTTTTATCCATTCCAAAAGATTTCCACCTATTCTAGCCATTGATTGCAGCTTCCTAATAAGTCTCCCATGTGGAACAGTGTCAAACGCTTTCTGGAAGTCTAGGAATATGCAATCTGCCCAGCCCTCTCTTTCCTGTAAGATTCGGCTTACCTCATCATAAAATTCTAATAAGTTTGTTACTGTTGATCTACCTTCTCTGAAGCCATGTTGCCTCACTGACAAAAAGTTGAAGGATTCCAAGTGAAGAGAGATATGTTTCCTTAGTAGTTTCTCCATAAGTTTGCAAACTATGCTGGTCAAGGAAACTGGTCTATAGTTCAGAGCCGTATCCCTCCTTCCCTTTTTGAAGATAGGTATCACATTTGCTTGTTTCCAGCATCTTAGAATCTCCCCCGACTCCAGTGACTCCTTAAATATGATACTTAGTGCCACTGATATTGTGTTTGCGCATCTTTTAAGCACATGAGGGGATATGTCATCAGGACCTGTAGCTTTATGAACATCTAAATCCATCAGCGCTTTGCATACCTCTGTGGCTGTAAGGTTGATGTTCTCTAATACTGGCCCTTGAGCTTCTATCACTGCAATCTGAGGAGGTGGGGTATTTTCTACTGTAAATACTGACTGAAACTCCTTGTTCAATTCTTTGCAGATTTCTTCATCCATCTCAGTGATGCTTCCATCCGCTCTCTTTAGCCTTAAAACCTGCTCTTTTACCTTCAGTTTTCCTCTGATAAAGCTGTGAAAAAACTTGGGATTTTCTTTAGCCTTCCTGGTGATGTCCCTCTCATAGTCTCTCTCTGCCTCTCTCCTTTTACTTTAGGTAGTCATTTCTTGCTCTTTTGTAGGTTTGCCAGGCATTTATTTATTGTGATTACCTAATTGTGATTACCTAATTGTGTTTACGGGAAAGAGCCCAAAGCTCGTATCTTCCCGTCTCCTCATCGGTTCCATTTTAGACTTAGTGATACTTATCGTACCTGTCCTTAAAACTTTGGATTGAGATAGCATTAACTACCTCCTCGCTTAGCCAATTCCAATTATCAACTACTCTTACACTGAAAAAGTATTTCCTTACATCCTGCAAAGAAGTTTTCTTACGAAGCTTCAAACAATGACCTCTAGTTCTAGAGCCAGCCATATCGAAATATCGATCCCTATCCACTCTATCATAACCATGAAGGAATTTAAAGACTGTCACCATATCCCCCCTTACTCTTCTAGCTTCGAGTGATGGCAAGTCTAATTCCCTCAGCCTCTCATCATAACCGAGATTGCGTATTTCTGGCACCAGTTTCGTGGCATGTCTTTGAACTTTTTCAAGCTTAGCTATGTGCTTTTTCAAGTGCGGATTCCAAAAGGGGGCTGCATATTCGAGTTTTGGCCTCACATAGGTTACATAAATATTTCTGAACATTTCCTTGTCCATGTGCCTGAAGGCTACCCTTACATTTGATAAGAATGCATATGCTGCCCTTACTACGCCATTTATATGTATTTCTGGAGACAAATCTGCCAGTATGTTTACTCCTAGATCTCTCTCATTTTCTGTCTCTTGAAGTTGTACTCCAGCCACCGAGTAGTCAAGCTTGGGCCTTCTTGCACTTGTACCCATTCTCATTACCTTACATTTTGAGGTATTGAATTTCATTAGCCACTTTTCTGACCACTCATGCAGATTATTTAGATCCTCCTGAAGTTCTCTACCATTTTGTGTGTGTGTGTGTGTGTGTGTGTGTGTGTGTGTGTGTGTGTGTGTGTGTAGTTCCACAATATTCATGCAAGTTCAGAAATTTTACGGTGCTCATTTGGCAGTGAAATTTTGAGAAAGAGACCTTGTAAATAGAACGTATGTAATTATTAGATGTAACTTTTAATGGCTACTTTTACGTGACTCTCTCTCTCTCTCTCTCTCTCTCTCTCTCTCTCTCTCTCTCTCTCTCTCTCTCTCTCTCTCTCTCTCTCTCTCTCTCTCTCTCTCTCTCTCTCTCTCTCTGGCTTGGGGGCTTTCGTCTTTTAACTAATGAGGTCAATGAAGTCATGTGTAAAAGAAGCCTGATTATCTATCAAGTATTGCTAATCACTGACATACTAATGCAAGCGGTTTATAAATGATACACTTATTTTTTTTAAGAGTGTGACAACAGGACGGGCCCCCCCCCAAAAAAAAAAAAAAATCAATCAGTCTATCCTAATAGGGCCTGGACACGAAGAAAATATAGAGATAAACAGAGATGGGGAATATTGTGACTTGTCAGAAGTGAAGGGATAATAAAACATGTGTGACGAATATCCAGGATGATTCGGTGTTGATGTAGGCATAGGGAGAACCGTAAAGGAAGGAAGACTTAACATCGAACTGTCCTGGACAGTCTTATTCAAGTCCACAAGACCCTTCAGCTGTAGTATAGCAACGGGCGGTTGCTGCCATGGGCCAACCTACTACATGGCTAAAAGCAAGCATAGCACATTAGCGTTCATGAATAAAATAATTAGTCCAACCACACTCATGTTGTATTTTCTATATCCGTGATTCCCTTTGTAAGGGGGATAGCTGAGTAAAAGCATACACAGTCGTCAGAAACCCATTTACCTCGACCTCACACTATATTAAATAAAGGATAGTTACGTGGATACACTTATACACATTCAGTAATCTTCCTATTCAAGTGGGTGATCGATTGAAAGCATCACACACGCACGCGCGCGCGCGCGCACACACACACACACACACACACACACACACACACACACACACACACACACACACACACACACACATGAGGAAATACTTTTTCAGTGTAAGAGTAGTTGATAATTGGAATTCGCTAAGCGAGGAGGTAGTTAATGCTATCTCAATCCATAGTTTTAAGGACAGGTATGATAAGTATCACTAAGTATAAAATGGAACCGATGAGGAGACGGGAAGATACGAGCTTTGGGCTCTTTCCCGTAAACACAATTAGGTAATCACAATTAGGTAATCACACACACAAACACACACATATGATGACAGTCTTTAAATTCCTTCATGGTTATGATAGAGTGGATAGGGATCGATATTTTGATATGGCTGGCTCTAGAACTAGAGGTCATAGTTTGAAGCTTGGTAAGAAAACTTCTTTGCAGGATGTAAAGAAATACTTTTTCAGTGTAAGAGTAGTTGATAATTGGAATTGGCTAAGCGAGGAGGTAGTTAATGCTATCTCAATCCATAGTTTTAAGGACAGGTATGATAAGTATCACTAAGTATAAAATGGAACCGATGAGGAGACGGGAAGATACGAGCTTTGGGCTCTTTCCTGTAAACACAATTAGGTAATCACAATTAGGTAATCACACACACATACACACTCTAGAACTAGAGCTTCGTAAGAAAACTTCTCTGCAGGATGTAAGGAAATACTTTTTCAGTGTAAGAGTAGTTTGATAATTGGAATTGGCTAAGCGAGGAGGTAGTTAATGCTAATCTCAATCAATAGTTTTAAATACAGGTATGATAAATATCACTAAGTAGAAAATGGAACCGATGAGGAGACGGGAAGATACGAGCTTTGGGCTCTTTCCCGTAAACACAATTAGGTAATCACAATTAGGTAATTACACACTGATAACTACCTTACGACGGTGAAGTTTCTTGTTTTCTGTTAATTCCTCTGGTATGACTGCTTTATGAGGGAAATTATTAGCCATTTCCTAATCATATTCATCCAGGAGTAGAACTTCAAGAGACAGGGAATGAGAGAGATCTAGGAGTAAACACACTGGCCGATTTGTCTCCAGATATGCATATAAATGGCATAGTAAGGGCAGCATATGCTTTCTTATCATATGTAAGTGTAGCTTTCAGGCACATGGACAAGGAAATGTTCAGAAATATTTATGTAACCTATGTGAGGCCAAAGCTTGAAAATGCAGCCCCATTTGGAGACTGCACTTGAAAAAGCACGTAGTTAAACTGGAAAAAGTTCAAAGACATGCCTTGGCTCACGCACAGGAAAAGTGGGCAGACAGCCGTAACTGGATTGCCATGACTTCCACCCTATTTATTATTATGTACAACCTTCCAGTTTCATTTTGTTAGAAGTAGGGAAATACGATAAAGATCTCTTTAGAGATTCAGTAGTTCGCCTTAGGAAAATATTAATAACTAATTAAAACCATTTCATTTTATCCTCAGCTTGCTCTTATCAACACTCCAGAATTTGGCGACATTTTTGCATTCACGGATGCGATTGCGAAAGACGGCGAATTAATGGAGAGTGACATTGCTATTGGGGAAAACACTCAGATTAGTGTAAGTATATATATATATATATATATATATATATATATATATATATATATATATATATATATATATATATATATATATATATATATATATATATATGTATGTATGTATGCATATATATATATATATATATATATATATATATATATATATATATATATATATATATATATATATATATATATATATATATATATATATATATATATATATATATATATAACCAAATAAGCACATTATACATGTGAAAACATGAATCATTATTTACCCCGACCGGGACTCGAACCTAGGACTTATAATTACTAAATCAAGGCACTACCAACTACACACCACAGAAGGTTAAAAGGAATCCAACCTTATAGCTTATATCTGCTATACTTAGGAATGAACGCATGCTATCTGAATGCCACTATGCTCATATTACAGATTCCCCAACCTAACTCGTGGCTTCATTTTCGCATTTAATTCAATTCCCAATCTCTTTCGGGTTATACAATAACAAATAAGCACATTACATATGTGAAAACATGAATCATTATTTACCCCAACCGGGACTCGAACCCAGGACTTGGTAGCACCTTGAATTAGTAATTATAAGTCCTAGGTTCGAGTCCTGGTCGGGGTAAATAATGATTCATGTTTTCACATATGTAATGTGCTTATTTGGTTATTGTATGACCCGAATGAGATTGGGAATTGAATTAAAGGCTAAAATGAAGCCACGAGTGAGGTTGGGGAATTTGTAATATGAACATAGTGGCATTCAGATAGAATGCGTTCATTCCTAAGTATAGCAGATATAAGCTATAAGGTTGGATTCCTTTTAACCTTCTGTGGTGTGTAGTTGGTAGCGCCTTGATTTAGTAATTATAAGTCCTGGGTTCGAGTCCCGGTCGGGGTAAATAATGATTTATATATATATATATATATATATATATATATATATATATATATATATATATATATATATATATATATATATATATATATATATATATATATATATATATATATATATATATATATATATATATACGGTAACTCTCTACGTACAATGAAAAATGTCACTGTGCTTTAGATTCGGAGCCTAATAATGTTCCTATATATACCGTACGGTTAAGAAAACTTACGGTCTGTACCATCTTAGACAAAATTAGATTACGTCTAATATATATCGTTTAGGGAATTAAAATTCCACTGAATGAGATTTTGAACCATTTTAAGTAATTAAAAAGACCGTTTTTGTTTTTGTTTTTAATCTGCTTCTTTGCATTAACAGGAATCAATAATAAAAATATCTCCGATATAAATTCTATTCTTATTACCTATTTTCAAAAGCATAAACATTTTAGTATATTGACGAAGATTTAAGTATATCAGCAAGACTGCATAAACAGATGACGTAGAGGCTGAGATTTTTTTTTTTAATATATAAATGTTTTTTTCCTCATATTATTTCTTCTTTGGTATGTTAAGAAGATGGGAATGCAGAATGATAGGCAAGAGACTGCAGCAAGAATATTCACTTACTGAAACGTATATTCTAACTGCTGCCATTGTTTACAGGTAACAATAGTTTATAGCGGACCGCTAAAAGAATCTGATGAGAGATATTCTCTAACAGACATTGAGGATTATCAGTACTTGGCAGATGTAACGGGAGGTTTGTTTATTCCAGCAGACGAATTCTCTGTCGAAGCCATCGTACCTATACTAGGGGAAGGCGTAGAGAGTGCCACTGTAAGTCTCGTTCTCGTGTATTTTCCCCTCACTTTTCTTTAGAGTGCCAATGTAAAACTTATTCTAGTGTATTTTCCCCTCACCTTTCTTTAGGAGTGCCAATGTTATACTTGTTTTCGTGTATTTTCCGGTCACTTTTTGTCCAATGGCTGAAATTTGTATAAATATATAATTCATGCCTAAGTCACGGTAGAGGGCTTTCATCTAATTATAGGAACAATAGCCAGAATACATTATCTCATATGCCTTAGTGTATTTTTTTTTAAACTTTTGCAGGTTGATATCACTCTTCTGAAAAATCAAACAGGCTACCAATACATTGATGTTCCCATTGATGACTCTATCTTTGACTTCGATATTCAAATTACGGGTGTTACAACAATAGCTCTTTTGAAAGACATCAATGGTAAACACTGTAGTAGCTTACTAGAATAAGATCTCATCATCAAGTTTTTCGACTTCTCCCGTCAGGGTTCGCCGAAGAGGATCACTCGTCTCCATATCACCCTGTTTCATTCTTCCTCCTCTGTCACAGAACACATCCTCCTTCACTGCATCTACAAACCTCCTCTTCGGTCTACCTTTTCCCCTCTTGTCCTAAGCATCCTTTTCCCAACATACCCCTCACACCTCAACACATGTTCAAACCATCTCAGTCTCTCCCCTCTCACCATGTCCTCAGATCATCCTAACTAAATTGTCCCATTAATATACTCATTCTTTATCCTGTCCATCCTTGTCACACCCGTAGAAAACAGCAGCATCTTCTTCCACTCATCCGCCTTCATCTCTGCCAAGTCTCTTTAAAACAAAATATATTGACTAAAATAATTATCATGTACAAAAACATAAATAATGCTACTTTTGTAAAAAAAATTCTTCACCTATTCCTGCAAGAGATAGTTGGGTGATCCCAGACAAACAAAGAAATAAGTTCAAAAACCTAGTACTCCATTGCATCTTGGTAATTATACTTCATTCAGGTATATGTATATCGTACACAAATATTAACAGGACCAAGAAATTGCCTAAAGTGATTCCCAAAACTAGGCTTCCATTATCCCAGAGTTACTCTGAACCCATCTTACACGGCTTAGCACCTCTTGTGACACGACAATTGATAATGCTTTATGCCAGTTCAGAGTATGGCATCTTCCATCCACCCCCAAAGAATGTTTTTTTTTTTTTTTTTTTTTTTTTTTTTTCTTAGTTGTCCATCAATTAAAACAGGGAATTTCTGTTGTGATTCTCTCGTCTTTTTTATCCAACCCTAGCTGCCAGGCGATACCCCAAGCTCCATTATTCCATCATAGTATTCAGTCTTGCTCTGTCTTGATATGTGATATACTCGTATTTCTCTAAACTCTGTTAGCCATGTCTCACTCTAACGATTCATCTCCTTCCACGATACCATTTGCTTATGACTTCTCAACAAAAGTAAAAATGAACATCAAAAGCAAGAACAGCAACAACAAAGGCAACAATGACACAAACAAGAACAACAACAAATATATCAGCACTAACAACAAGAACAGCAACAAATATAATAGCACTAACAACAAGAACAGCAACAGCAACAACAACAAGAACAGCAACAGCAACAACAACAGCGATGAAAATAATAACAACAACAACAACAACAACAACAACAATAATAATAATAATAATAATAATAATAATAATAATAATAATAATAATAATAATAATAATAATAATAATAATAATAATAATAATAATAAAAATAATAATAAAAATAATAAAAATAGTAGTAGTAGTAGTACTAGCAGTATTATTATTATTATTATTATTATTATTATTATTATTATTATTATTATTATTATTATTATTATTATTATTATTATTATTATTATTATTATTATTATTATTATTATTATTATTTATTATTTATTATTTATTATTATTATTATTATTATTATTATTATTATTATTATTATTATTATTATTATTATTATTATTATTATTATTATTATTATTATTATTATTATTATTATTATTATTATTATTATTATTATTATTATTATTAGTAGTAGTAGTAGTAGTAGTAGTAGTAGTAGTAGTAGTAGTAGTAGTAGTAGTAGTAGTAGTAGTAGTAGTAGTAGTAGTAGTAGTAGTAGTAGTAGTAGTAGTAGTAGTAGTAGTAGTAGTAGTAGTAGTAGTAGTAGTAGTAGTAGTAGTAGTAGTAGTAGTAGTAGTAGTAGTAGTAGTAGTAGTAGTAGTAGTAGTAGTAGTAGTAGTAGTAGTAGTAGTAGTAGTAGTAGTAGTAGTAGTAGTAGTAGTAGTAGTAGTAGTAGTAGTAGTAGTAGTAGTAGTAGTAGTAGTAGTAGTAGTAGTAGTAGTAGTAGTAGTAGTAGTAGTAGTAGTAGTAGTAACAGCAGTATAGTATCAGAATTAACTTTCTATTTCAGGAAAAGAATATGATCTTAAAAACGAGGCTTCCCTCGACGCCGAGCCAAACGTAGAGGTGATTGTTTTCACCGAAAGTTTCATTGTCGTGCGATGGAAAGATCCCCTCTTTGGCATATGGAACCTGCAATTGGATTCTGTCGATACGTATGGTGTAACTATCAGTGCCAATTCCACTCTGGGCTGGTTAGGAGGTTTCTCCGTTTTGGATACTAAGCCACCACATCCACATTATAAGGAAGCCGAAGGGAGACCTGTTATCAGTAAGTTTTCAGACATATACTGTATATTCACACACAAAGCACATTCACGCACTGGCATCAGAATGGGAAAGTACAAGATTGCACGTAAAAAGACGAAAACGATAGTAACTCCATATCATTAAGTCCACACACATTTATTCTCACACACAAGAGCACATTCAAGCATTGATATCAGAAACAAAAGCACAAAATTACACGTAAAAAGGCGAAACTGATGTTTGGTAAATGTTGTTATTCCTTCTCTCAACGGCTTTTAACGCGTTTTCAAAGGTTATGATATTCCTTTCCTTGGGAAACTACTAAATTTATTATTATGTTGATATCCCTCCTCCCTCAATTATGAAACTGAGCGTGAAAATTTGGACTTATGGGAGGAAAATCACAATCACTTGCAATATTTAATCTTAAAAAATATGCAAAACTATGAAATAAAACAACAACAACAACAACAACAACAACAACAACTATAAAACAATGGGGCTAGTTCTCAGCTAGTCCTCTCCGTCATCAAGAATGCAGTAGCTCGCGGAGATTCGAATTTTTGGGTGAAAAAATATGCTAAAATGGCAAATTTTGAGTATGGAGAAACTAGCAAATGTTGAAAATGCACAAAAATTTAAATAAAAAAAATATCTAAATTATGACATTGTGGGGGTAAATTACAAATTATTTGCAATATCAAAGGATATGAGTTGATTTTTTTGTATTTGTTTTTCATGTTTTTTTTCAACACTTAATATTATGAAATATTGTGTTGAAAAAAAAAAATGCAAAGCGATTACAAAAAATCAACTCGTTTCTTTTGGGGTGAACTAACCAAACTAACCTTACCGAATATAATATAACATTGCAATCCACACGAGATACTGTTTCCTAACTTAGGGGCTTCGGTTCCAAAATTCCCTCAACTAACCTGATATTAAGTACAATTTCAATAAATTATTACTTTCACACCCACCAAGAGTGCAATAAAAATACAAAACATTGAAAAAATATCTGAAAACTTGAAAAGACAAGAGTACATTCCTTGGCTGAAGGTGACTAACCTATCTAAGCCAAACTTAATAATGTTATGCATTTATGATATTTTTTCTGAAACTTTTTTATGAGTGTGATACTTGGAAAATAAAAAAAATTGCCATCATCAGCCCCAGGCACCAAGAAAACATGAAGACTAAGGAAAAGTAGAAGTTTAAAGATAAGGCAGAAATAAGGGATTGATTCACAATAGGAAAATGATAGGCTGACAGAAGAGTCAAAACATTGAGGACCTAGAGATATGGCAGGATAAGGCCCTGAGATGACGATAGATCCACTTTTTGAAGGAAGATAGACCATAGGAATTATGAAAGACAGAAGAAGGAAGAGAGTTCCAGAGTCTGCAGGTGGATAGGAAGAAGCAGATGCTGCACCGACCAGTCAGCGAGCAACAATTTTCCACACAGTACCTATGAGACGAGGCTGCTTGGCGAATGTTATGAGGCCTCGGCAATGGGAAAGGGATGCAACTCGCCAACTCATCAGAGCAACGATGGAAGTAGAAATGATAGAAAAGAGAGAGGGATGATACTTTACGGCGACGGGAAAGAGAATCCAGATTAGAAGTAAGAGAAGGCTCATTGATAAGTTTGATTGCTTTAGATTCAACCCTATCAAGAAGATGAGTATAAGAAGAAGCACCCAAGATGTGCGAGCAGTATTCTAAGCAAAGCCAGAAGAGATCTTTATAGATTTTAGGTGACTGGAAAAAGGAAAAGTAATGACGAAAATGAAACAAAAAACCCAATTTTTTAGATGCAGATTTAGAAATTTGGATGATGTTTTTCCCCCAAGACAAGTTTGAGTCTACCTGGATTCCTAACATGTCAATAGCATTAAGATGGTAAATTTCGTTAGTTTCGAAAAAAATAGGGCTATCGGGAGGAGAAGAAGCTAAAGAGTTAGCCAGAAACTGTGTCGTAGAGGCATTAAATTTAACTAAATTTTGGGCTCCCTACTCAGATACTCTATGAAAATTTGACTTGAGAGTTGAAGAAAGAGTGATACGAGAATGACTGCGAGTAGCAGATGAAGGCTGTAAAGAAAAGGTAGAGGAAAAATGAAGGGTAGAATAATCGGCAAAGGGGACTGAAGAAGATCATTGATGAAGAGAAGGAATAGAGTTGATGAGAGAACAGAGCCATGTGGAACACCACTGGCAAGTGGGAATGGGCTAAATATTGTGACGTCAACAAACTTTGATGGAGAGAAGGAATAGAATTGATGAAAGAACAAAGCCATGTGGAACACCACTGGTAACTGGAATGAGCTAAATATTGTGACGTCAACAAACATATATGAAACGGTCATAAATAAAATTGGAAATCAGAGAACAGAGAGAACAGAGAGAAGGGGAGCAAAAATGGAAGAGATTGAAATAAAAGAATTTTCATAAATACCAAGAGGTAAAAGTGTAGAATGTGAATTGTTTGAAGGATTAGAAGTAAAGAATAAGTCAAGAGTGTTATCTTCGTAGTCATGGCAATCAGGAACACTAGTAGGGTATTTGACAATCTGTTCCAGTTCATGAGTAACAGAGTAAGCAAGGGCCTCACTTCTTCCCAGATCATTGTGAGAAGATTGAAGCCACTCACTGTGGTGTACATTGAAGTCTCCAATATAAAGGACTTCAGCATGTGGGTGAGAAGACAGAAAGGACTCATGGCAAGAGAACAGATATTCAAAGAAGGATACAATGTCAGTGAAGTTAGGAGAGCAGTAGCAGAAGCAAAGAAATGTAGTGATAGTGAAAGAATAGATCTTCAGCCAGAGAGCATCAAAGTCAAGAGATTTACGGTCCATGAGCTTTGTAATAGAAGTATTAGTGTTACAGTGAGCATATACCCCACCTTTGTAATGGAAACGAGAATAGAAGTTATAGTGAACGATTTGAAACGGGACAAGGGATGCACGGCTAGACAGCAGGAGTTTCAGAAAGAAAGAGGAGTAAAGGGAGGGATGTAGCAAAGTTCTGTTCCACAGACTAAAGATTGGAGTCCAGACCACGGATGTTAGAAAAGTGAAGAGTGCAAAAAACAGATCTCTCAGTGGGTGCAAGGTTATGGGCAGAACCATTACTACCACAAGTGTGTCTACCCTCACACAAATAGTGGAATCAACAAGATCCCTGGAGATTCTTAGCACCCTTCTATGCCATGTACTGGGGGCCATAGACGAAGAACTTTCCATAATTTTAATAAAAATGAGACGAAAGAGAGCAAAGAGAAAAGGAGATGGGTATTGTTGTGACTTGTAAAATGTAATGGGATAGTAAGAGATGTGTAGTGAATGCAGCAGAATATTCAGTGTAGATGTAAGCATAGGAAATGAACTGTGCTTGAAGCAAGACTTATCCTGGAGTTGTCTTGGCCAGGCCTAGTTAAGTCCAAAATACCTTCAGATGTAATATATCAACGGGCAGCTAGTGCCATGGCCAACCTACTAACCTGACAGGGGGTATAAAAGTAAACAATGACCAAGTATTTCTCACCATTTCGTAATTGGGGGACTCCCCCCCACCTGCTATCATATATTACATATTCTATAGGGCACAAGGAGCTCAGAGGCATGATCGAGATATAATAGATTCTAAGGAATGTTTGTGCTTTGACTCAGTATCCCCCTTACAAGAGGAATTGAGGCCAGTCTGTACATGTATGTGTAAGGGTACATGCCTAATCCTGATAGGTAAAGATCTTGAGGTTACAAACAGGGTCTTGAGAGCTTGAGGAGAATGGAAAATAATCTCGAACGTTAATGGAGTTTTCAACTGGATTGAATTTCATCAGTATTGTTGAATTTTACAAATCGTTATTATTGGCTGAGGATGCAAAGTTAGAATTAATAAAACATTGTAATTGAAAGAAGCCATAAGAAATTAAGAGGTGGGGGAGTAAAGTAGTATAGCTGACTGGCAGTTTATTTTACCTTAACGACTGGTAATATTTCAGCATCTATTCTGGCAAGGCAGGAAAAATGGAGATGTATGTTGGATACTATTAGAAATAGTTCACGTGCACCAGAAATGAGGGAAAGATAACAAAGGAACTGGAAGTTGGGTCTTACTGACTGAAATAAAAAGTGGTAACCAACTGGAGAACTAGAATCACAGGAAAGATCAGAAATGTGAAATGAATCTTGATAAATAGATGATTCAACTTGTTTACAAGGAAAGTTCTAGATACTTCAAGCGCAGGAGAGATACGACCTTGGCGACCTTTAATACTCTTCAGATATAAGTAATCGAGTAAATGTGAACTATGAAAATTAAAGATATTAGATAAGGCAACCCTAATATGAAAAAATGTGCGATGATACTAAATATGCCAATTTCTTTTTCCAGATACAATATACTATCTGGATGTTATTCTCATTGGTTACATTGAGAGTTACGTCGTCGATGTTTCTCATGTTGAGTACGTTGATCTGGTGAGTAAATTTCATTACTTTCATTTCACACGCATACACACATATGCACACATATGCAAAAACTTGTTGCAAGAGGCAAGAAGGTTAAATGATGAAAGAAATGAAGAAGAGAAGAAAAATTTTCGTTACAGAATACTTCCAGACAAAGGGGAGATAAAGAAGATAATGACAGAAGATCAGGGGATGGGGCCTCATTAAGATTGTTATACACAAATGCTGATGGATTAGCTGGTAAGGCAGTAGAATTAAAAGATAGGATTCACAACAGTAAGGCAGATATAGTAGCAATTACAGAGACTAAGTTGAGTGAGGACATAAACAGTGTCACAGTTTTTCCTAAGGGCTTCAGAATACTAAGGGTCGAAAGATCTGAGAGGACTGGTGGAGGGATAGCACTGCTCATAAGTGAGAGGATTCAAGTTGAAGAAATAAACTTGGCTATAGAAAGTGAGTTCAGGGAATTTCTTGTTGCTCGCATAAATACTGGGTCAGAGAGCATTATAATAACTGTTGTATACAACCCACCAAGGAACCAAAATAGGCTTGAAATTTATGAGGAAAGTCATATAGGTACGATTGAAGTCATAAACTCAGTTGTTAACATGGCGCCGGAAGAAAAAATGTAGGATTTTGATTATGGGAGACTTTAATCATAAAGAGATAGATTGGATAAATCTTGACCCACACAGTGGTGAGGACTCATTTGGGGCAAGATTCCTAGATTGCGTACAAGGGAATTTCCTACACCAACATGTAATGGAACCAACAAGAGCCAGGGGTGGGGATGAGCCATCACTACTTGATCTAGTGTTCACAGATAATGTGTTGGATATTGAAAATATTGAGTATGAACCACCAATTGGAAAGAGTGACCACTGTGTGTTGTTGATGGAGTATATCATTGAAGACATTCTTCCTGAGAGTAGAGGCACTGAGGACATGAGGAGGAACTATCCGAAAGGAGATTACATCAAAATGTATGAGCTTTTTGCAGTTATTGACTGGAGAACCTTATTTTACAACAAATCTGTACAAGAAATGCATGACATCTTTTGTGAGAAATATGGGAAGATAGTAGATTGCTGCATACCTGTCACCAAAGTAGGTGTAATTCATGCCAGAGAGAAATGGTTCGATAATGGGTGTAAAAGAGCTAAGAAGTGGAGAGACAAATGCTGGAAAAGGTATAGGAGGAGAAAAAACATAAATGCCTGGCAAACCTACAAAAGAGCAAGAAATGACTACCTAAGTAAAAGGAGAGAGGCAGAGAGAGATTATGAGAGGGACATCACCAGGAAGGCTAAAGAAAATCCCAAGCTTTTCCACAGCTTTATCAGAGGAAAACTGAAGGTAAAAGAACAGGTTTTAAGGCTAAAGAGAGCGGATGGAAGCATCACTGAGACGGACGAAGAGATCTGCAAAGAATTGAACAAGGAGTTTCAGTCAGTATTTACAGTAGAAAATACCCCACCCCCTCAGATTGCAGTGATAGAAGCTCAAGGGCCAGTATTAGAGAACATCAACCTTACAGCCACAGAGGTATGCAAAGCGCTGATGGATTTAGATGTTCATAAAGCTACAGGTCCTGATGACATATCCCCTCATGTGCTTAAAAAATGCGCAAACACAATATCAGTGGCACTAAGTATCATATTTAAGGAGTCACTGGAGTCGGGGGAGATTCCAAGATGCTGGAAACAAGCAAATGTGATACCTATCTTCAAAAAGGGAAGGAGGGATACGGCTCTGAACTATAGACCAGTTTCCTTGACCAGCATAGTTTGCAAACTTATGGAGAAACTACTAAGGAAACATATCTCTCTTCACTTGGAATCCTTCAACTTTTTGTCTGTGAGGCAACATGGCTTCAGAGAAGGAAGATCAACAGTAAGAAACTTATTAGAATTTTATGATGAGGTAAGCCAAATCTTACAGGAAAGAGAGGGCTGGGCAGATTGCATATTCCTAGACTTCCAGAAAGCGTTTGACACTGTTCCACATGGGAGACTTATTAGGAAGCTGCAATCAATGGCTAGAATAGGTGGAAATGTCTTGGAATGGATAAAAACTTACTTAGAAGGAAGGGAACAGAGGGTTAGAGTAAGACACTCAGTGTCTGAATGGAGAAGAGTTAGTAGTGGAGTTCCACAGGGTTCAGTTTTAGGGCCACTTTTGTTCCTTGTATATGTAAATGACCTACCAGAGTCTGTAAATTCATTCATGAATATGTTTGCAGATGATGCAAAGATTGTGAAGAAAGTAAAAAACGAGAACAATGGTAGAGAACTTCAGGAGGATCTAAATAATCTGCATGAGTGGTCAGAAAAGTGGCTAATGAAATTCAATACCTCAAAATGTAAGGTAATGAGAATGGGTACAAGTGCAAGAAGGCCCAAGCTTGACTACTCGGTGTCTGGAGTACAACTTCAAGAGACAGAAAATGAGAGAGATCTAGGAGTAAACATACTGGCAGATTTGTCTCCAGAAATACATATAAATGGCGTAGTAAGGGCAGCATATGCATTCTTATCAAATGTAAGGGTAGCCTTCAGGCACATGGACAAGGAAATGTTCAGAAATATTTATGTAACCTATGTGAGGCCAAAACTCGAATATGCAGCCCCCTTTTCGAATCCGCACTTGAAAAAGCACATAGCTAAGC
Organism: Halocaridina rubra; assembly: GCA_037179515.1. Classification (NCBI taxonomy): domain Eukaryota; kingdom Metazoa; phylum Arthropoda; class Malacostraca; order Decapoda; family Atyidae; genus Halocaridina; species Halocaridina rubra. The sequence continues at coordinate 11,824 of JAXCGZ010022676.1, read as the reverse complement.
TTGAAAAAGTTCAAAGACATGCCACGAAACTGGTGCCAGAAATACGCAATCTCGGTTATGATGAGAGGCTGAGGGAATTAGACTTGCCATCACTCGAAGCTAGAAGAGTAAGGGGGGATATGGTGACAGTCTTTAAATTCCTTCATGGTTATGATAGAGTGGATAGGGATCGATATTTTGATATGGCTGGCTCTAGAACTAGAGGTCATAGTTTGAAGCTTGGTAAGAAAACTTGTTTGCAGGATGTAAGGAAATACTTTTTCAGTGTAAGAGTAGTTGATAATTGGAATTGGCTAAGCGAGGAGGTAGTTAATGCTATCTCAATCCATAGTTTTAAGGACAGGTATGATAAGTATCACTAAGTCTAAAAATGGAACCGATCAGGAGACGGGAAGATACGAGCTTTGGGCTCTTTCCCGTAAACACAATTAGGTAATCACAATTAGGTAATCACACACACAAGCAAAAAAAAACACACACACACACCTAGTCATATGAGCATATATGTATATATATATATATATATATATATATATATATATATATATATATATATATATATATATGCACACTTGCATATATATATATATATATATATATATATATATATATATATATATATTATATATATATATATATATATATATATATATATATATATATATATATATATATATATATATATATATATATATATTTATATATATATATATATATATATATATATATATATGCATATATATATATATATATATATATATATATATATATATATATATATATATATATATATATATGTATATATATATATGTATATATATATATATATATATATATATATATATATATATATATATATATATATATATATATATATATATATATATATATATATATGTATATATATATATATATATATATATATATATATATATATATATATATATATATATATATATATATATATATATATATATATATATATATGCATATATATATATATATATATATATATATATATATATATATATATATATATATATATATATATATATATATATATATATATATATATATATATATATATATATATATATTATTCATTTACTTTTTGGCCCGTCCTGGCGTCGTAATCATTATATATATATATATATATATATATATATATATATATATATATATATATATATATATATATATATATATATATATATATATATATATATATATATATATATATTCGTCTTTTTCGCCTCATTCTGTCAACCAGTATCTATCCTTTATCTTGGAAGCATGCTCTACTTCAACCTGTTCCTAAGAAGGGTGACCGCTCTATTCCTTCTAACTACCGACCTATTGCCCTAACCTCCTCCATTGCTAAAGTTTTCGAAACTTTGCTCAATGCTCACTTCTTGAAACGCCTTGAATCCAACTCACTTATCTCCGATCACCAGTACGGCTTCCGCAAGGCAAGATCCACTGGTTATCTCCTGTCCTATCTTATTCATGTATAGTCATCTTCTCTGAGGAACTATGGGGAATCCTTTGTCGTCGCCCTTGATATCTCTAAGGCTTTTGACAGAGTCTGGCACAAGGTTCTGTTGGCCAAACTCCCACCCTATGGCTTTACCCCTGCTTTCTGTTCTCTGATTTCCAGACTGGCTCCTGTGCTTTGTCGTCTTTTTCGCCTTATTCTGTCAAACAGTATCTATCCTTCATCTTGGAAGCATGCTCTAGTTCAACCTGTTCCTAAGAAGGGTGACCGCTCTATTCCTTCTAACTACCGACCTATTGCCCTAACCTCCTCTATTGCTAAAGTTTTCG
>JAXCGZ010022676.1:0-5000 GCA_037179515.1 Halocaridina rubra | reverse complement strand
GTATATTCACGTGAGGACATCAGAAGGGAATTGGAAAAAATAAAAAAAGTCACTCTGTACAAAACAAGTCAACTATTGCTTTCAAAGGTAGTGGAACTCTTTCCACAACACAGTGGTAAACACATCATAAAAAAGCGAGTAAAAAAAGATATAATTACAAATATAATCATTTTTAGCGCAAGTGTCCTGAATATCTCAATGAATGGTGAACTTGACAAACTCTTTCAATCTCAAACTTCGGTTGTAAAATCCGTAGAGTCTGAAAAAACACACGACCTAGGAGACCTACATCGAATGATAGAAAGTCTTGCAGATAAGGTGAAAATTTTGGAAGCAGATGCTGAAAAGGTGAAAGCCTTACAATACAAGGTGGGTTTGCTAGAATCTGACATTGTCCTACTTAAAAGAGATAATTCTAGGTTGAAACTGCTATTAGAAACATCTCCACCTCTCAATTCAGTGCTGTCACCTAACAACAATGATGTCCCTTCTATCAACAACCCTCAGGTTTTGCAAACTAGGTTTTCTGTCTCTACTCACAATTCCATCAGTGCATTGAGAGACGAATGTGACAGTGGTAGTTTAGAAGAGGTAGATCCAGATAAAAGTGATAGTCAACAAGACAACCTAAATACACCATCTAGCATAAATAATCAAATCAGTAATAGGTTACAAAATAGTGATGAAACAACAGTGTCGTTCCCCACTACTCCTAACAATACAACAACAGGCACTAATCAGAACAAGATTCTTCCCAGCACAAACAACCAACCTGGAAAAGAGTTGCAAAACAGCGAAGAAGATATAGAGCCAATCTCCACTACTCCTAACAACACAGCAATTATCACTAACCAGGACAACCAAATTACACCTTCCAGCACAAATAACCAACCCAGCAACAGGCTGCAAAACAATGAAGAAAACAGAAAAGACAAAATAGCAACAGTCTCTATTCTAAACATTCCATCGAAGTCCTCTCCCCCACAACCACAGTTGCCCAATAATGCAAGTGCAAGGGTTACAGCTCAAATATATTTTCGCATTCCTGGCAACCCCTTTGAGAGAGAGATACGTAATACATTGACAAATCAAGGCATTCCTTCTGAAGAAGTCTTGATTAAGGAGCTTTCTCACAAACCAAATTGGGTTTCCTTCGCAATAACGATATCGAAAGGATTTGAATATGTGCCTTACAAACTGAATCAATAGCCTACAGGCACAATTGTCCAGCCATTTCACGGGGGCAAACAATGGACACAACCTGGGAATTCTACAAAATATCCCAAACTACAGTCATACCAATATAAACAGCAAAGAGCTAATGAAACAATCCCCTATACGCGTGACTACAGAAAGAGACACGATACAAACCTCTCTTATCGCCGTCCACACTCAAGAGACTTCTCCTGGAGTGATGGCTCTTACAACCCTAGACACTCACCTAGACATACAAACTTTGGGAAGGCCCGATCATACCACGGCATGTACTCAAACCAGCGTTACACATCCAACGGCAGGTACAGACACAAGGATCCATGGGCTAACCCCAGAACACACTACAATGATAAATTCCCAGCAGAATCACACAATCGAAACTACAACTATGACTATGGATACCACCCTAATGAAACATGGTAAGAATGTAACATTAGTACATGTGAACGCTCAGTCCCTGCTCGTTCATTTTGAGGAAATAATAATGCCAACAAAAGACTACAGCATAGATCCTCTGTGTAAGTGAAACTTGGCTTCCTCCTACAACTGAAAATAAATATGTGAATATCCCAGAGTTTAAAATATTTCTCAATGACCATGGCCGAGGGAGTGGGGTCTGTATTTATGTTAGAAATTATCTTAGTGCATCAGAAATAACCACAGGTTTAGAAAAAACTGAGGAGCTCGAAGATTTATGGATCACTGTGCAGTATCAGAAACTTCCATCTTTCATTGTAGGGTGTGTTTACCATCACCCTAAAGCACCTACCAGTTCATTCAATCATCTGCTAGAAATATTCAGAAATATCTGTGTGCGTCATAAACCCATATACATACTTGGTGACTTTAATGTTGACTTGCTCTCAGCAGATAACAAAATGAAAAGGGTGATCAACACTGTGAAGTTAACACAAATAGTGACAAAACCGACCCGCATAACCCTTAATTCTAGGACTCTTATAGATTTGATAATAACAAATAAAATGGAAAGTATACCCTATTGGGACGTAGTTCCCTGCCCAATTGCAGACCACGAGCTGAACATTGCTATACTAAACATAAACAAGCCCAAATGGAAGCCTCTATTCAAGACATTCCGGTGTCTAAAAAATTACTCCCCTGATATCTTTTGTGATACATTAATCAACAACACAAATGAACTTAATAGAATTAAATACACAGATAACGTTGATTTGCAGGTTGAGATTCTAACAAAAGTTTTCCTTGAATGCTTAGATAGTTGTGCACCCATTGTAACAAGAAAAATAACCCGCTCCTCAGCCCCCTGGCTAACTAATGACATCAAAGAGGCAATGAAAATCAGAAATCAAATACAAAAAGAGCTAAAAATGAATAGATATGATATGACTCTCCGAGAACGTTATAAAACAGAAAAGAAACGTGTCAGATCTCTCATAAGTGTAAGTAAAAAAGACTTTTACAAAAAACAATTTAATGACTCTAGACATGATACAGCAGCAACATGGAAAGTGATAAGAAGCATGATACCAAATGAGAAGACTACCTCAGAAAGTTATGAAAATATTGCGGCGTTGAAAGGCAAAGCGGAAAACTTTAATAGCTATTTTGCTAACGTTGGCAAAAATACATATGAAAAAACTCAAGAAAACATCAACTCATTGAATATGAGTAATTGCTTAAATGACAGTTCTTCCGATGTAAACACAAGAGAGTACTTCAAGATAAATCCTATCGATTGTGCTACCCTAATTCTTACCATAAAGAGCCTAAGAAACTCTGGCTCTTATGGTTCAGATGGTATACCATTTCAGTTCATCAAAGATGCTCTACCCATGATTGCATCCTATATTTAACTATTATGAACACTTCCATTGTTACTAAAAAGTTTCCTGACTATTGGAAAATATCACATGTAATACCTCTGCATAAAAAGGAGGACAGAGAAGATGTGACAAACTATCGTCCCATTTCCCTGCTACCCATTTTCTCTAAAATATTAGAAAAAATTGTTGCATGCCAACTTATGTCATTTTTAGAATCAAATAGACTATTAAGTATTAACTAACATGGTTTCAGACCGAAACTCTCGACGGAAACTGCACTGCTTAAAGTTACGAATAGTATCTATAATAATATAGATATGAAAAAAATATCTCTGCTTGTATTATTGAACTTATCAAAAGCCTTCGACAGTGTAAACCTGAAATTCTTTTAAGTAAATGTACTAACTTAAATATTGATCCAAGCTGGTTTAGCGAGTATCTATCTAATCGTAAACAGTCTATACGTCTTAACAACATCATCTCTGTGCCAAAAATGTATCATTTGGTGTTCCACAGGGATCAGTACTTGGTCCTATCCTCTTCTCCATTTACGTAAATGATCTATCTTCTTTCATTTCTGACTGTCTAGTCGTACAATATGCAGATGATACTCAACTACTCCTTAGTGGTGATATTAATAATCTCCCAGAGCTAACTTTAGGAGCAGAAAACACTCTGTCAAAAATTAAAACCTATTTCCAAGAAATTGGGCTGTTAATTAACGAAAGTACAACACAGTGCATATTTATTGGTTCAAGGTTCCACATGGCACAAATTCCAGAAAACACAACAATTAATTTTTGCGACAATATTATCACACCTAGCAAAACAGTCAAAAACCTAGGAATTCACTTTGATAACCACATGTTGTTTGATTCCCACATAGATAAAGTATGCAAAAAGGTTACAGGAACATTAATGTACTTATCACGTGTAAAAGGCAATTTTGAGACTACCACTCGAATAACTGTTGTTGAATCTCTAGCCCTAAGTCACATTAATTACTGCACAACTGTTTGGGGAGCTACCACTAAGACTAAGATAAACAGAATACAGAAGCTTATTAATTTTGCAGCTCGAGTTGCCCTGGGAGGAATAAGAAAATATGACCACATCACACCAGCTCTCAATAAACTTGGGTGGCTGCAGGCAGAAAACAAGGTCTCTTATGCTATTTATGTTTTTGTATTCAAAATTTTGGACCATCATTATCTTACCTGGCTATTTGATTTAAAAACAGTCAGGGATATAAGGGGAACCAACACAAGACAGAGCAGTGAGCTCTTTATTCACAGAACAAACACAGAAGCAGGTTCAAAGATGATCACTATCAAAGGGCCAACACTCTGGAATAATATTCCAGAGCATCTTAAAAATGCATCCTCCTTCACAGCTTTCAAAGGCAAACTATATAGTGTCGTATTGCTTTTATTATTATCTCACCGAGCGTCACCACTGACGTATTGGTTTTGTTTATCCCATCTAATGACACCACTGACGTAGGGCTTTTCCTCCTACGTATATATATTTATAATTATTAGTACCTGACGGGTACAAGGTAGTGTGGTTACAAGGTATGAATGGACACGCAGTGAATCCTTTACTTATATTTATTCTAGAGTACAACACATCCGACGCCTCAATGCCCCAATGCCCCCACCCTATGACTATCACAATCTATGATCTATTCGTGCCCCTGGCCAAGTTCTAACTAACTGTCTCTGCTCTGGGTGGCTCTTGAAATACCCCCAGGGGCAGGGCGTGGCTTAACATCCAATTCTCCAATGAAATCAGTCAGATCTAGTCCAGCTAATCAGCGCCGGGTTCAAAGTGGAATCCCGCCTACTTCCGAGGAGGAGTTACTGGGCGTCTCCCCTGGGTGTGTACCTGTGTACGAAACCTAAGTTTATGTTTCGTGCGGTTTAGGAAAGGGCTAACCCTCGGCCTTTCCCACCCTCCTCAGGTACTCCATGTAGGATG